>JADLZK010010092.1:0-156081 GCA_015847255.1 Hyparrhenia diplandra
CTCTCTCTTGGACATTTTGAATCACTCCTAACACCTTTGAGCAAGCAAGCAAGCCTCCCTCCTCCTCTCATTCTTGATTTGAGCTTCATTCTTGAGAGAAGAGTTGATCCTAGTGCATTGCATCGAGTTCTGCATCTAGAGGCACTTGGGGATCGTTGTGAGACGGGGTGGATTTCCGTTTCTCTTGAGGCACCGCTCCTAGCCGGCTTGGTGAAGTGGTGGAGTTGTTGGCAAGAAGAGGTGATTGTTTCTTGGCCACCTCCCTGTTGATTTGTGAGAGGATTACGCACTCCTCGCCGGGAAGACAAAGTGCAAGGAATACATTGCTCGTGCTTTGGGTACCACACTTGTTGAGTGGTGTGTTGAGGCTAGCAAGGGCACCGCCTAAGCTCAAACACCATCCTTGTGTTGGTCGGCACAACCGGAGACTAGCTTGTCGGTGTACAAGTGAACTCCGGGTGAACAAATCGACTTGTTCATTGTCTTCGTGTGTGGATCATCACCATCGAAAGTGGTTGATTGTTCATCTACATCCCGGTGATTGGTTCATAGCCTCTTCAAGTCGGTATAACAAGTTTCTCTCACTTGCATTACTTTCCTAGTTTACCTTGTGTAGAGAGCTAGCACTTGCTTGTGTAGGTTGTTCTTGCTAGCATAAGGATCATTTTAGGATTGCTCATTAGCTAGAGTAGTGACATAGACTTTGTGTGGACTAGAGATCATAGATTTATTTAGTCTTGTCACTAGAAGGCTTGCAAGACCACTAGAGCTAGTGCAAACCGCATTTCGCCGTGTTTTATACTAATCGGTTTGTTTAGTTGAGCTTGTAGAAAATTTTTATAGGCTATTCACCCCCCTCTAGCCATCTAGGACCTTACAAAGAGCTAACCCGTCCTTTGAAATGATTGTGAAAATGTTAACACACATGCACATGGTGATGTACACTTGGTGGTGTTGGCACGTTTGCAAAGGCGGCGGCGGTTTGCAGGGTTGAGTCGGGTTTGGGAAAATGAGATGCATATTTTCTTTTGCGCCGGATGCATCGTGGTGGTGTAAACATGCTATTCCTCGTGCTCAAGTTGGTATACTTGTTGGGTAGCATGTCGAAGCAAAGGCGACGGAGTTTCGCAGGAAACAGCGACCGGAACCGTCGACCGGACGCTGGACCGGAAGGATGGTTTTGACCGGACGGTCCGGTCGGTGAGTCGGTCGGAGTTTCGAGAACATGTTTTTGGACTTGGCTCTTGGACTGACGGGACGCATGGACCGGATGCTTCCGGTGGTGTCGGATCCCTGTGGACCGGGACTCATGACTTTGGGTGTCGGTTGTGGGGCCGCAGGGCGTTGTCCGTTGTGACCCGACGCATGGTCAGGGGCTGGCCGGACGCTGGACCGGACCCGCTGGTGAGTCCGGTCGGTGCGTCCGGTCAACTCGCGGGGATCGCGAAGAGCGACACTAGTAGGCGTGTCATTGAGTTACCTCACTTACGAGTGTGGGTTCGATCGCGGTGCCTTGAGAGGCTCACTTGAGAGTGGTGTCTTGCGGTGCCTTGCGGGGGGGCGTGCCTAGAGAGGCAAGTGATTTTGCGGATCACAAGAAGAACCATCTAGGTGAAACACCGGGAACCACCCAAGGTGTTGGTCGACACAACGAGGAGTAGGGGGAAGTTGGCAAGCTTTCCGATACCTCGGTAAAAAAAAAATCACCGGTGTCAACTTGTCTACTCTTCTCGGTGGTTTGTATTCTCCAAATCACAAGCTTTGTATTTACATTCATATACACCTTGTGCTTGTGCTTGTGGAGTAGCTCTTGCAATTACTAGCTTGTGTAGCTTGTTAGTTGCTTTGCTTAGTTTGTGTAGCTAAGTAATTTGAGCCTTTGGGTTAGGCATGTGTTGCCTTGTCCTTAGTGCATCTAGTAAGCTTAGGATTGGCTTTGTGCTTTTGCTCATTAAGATTGTGTAGGAGCTCACCTTTGTTTGAAGTACTAGTGCATAGGTTTGTGTGACCTTGCAATAGAAATGGTTAGGAGCTCAAGCTAGGCTTATCACCTCATTTGCTTTGTATAGGATCTTTTGTGAGGTGATTTAGAGTCATAGCTAGAGGGGTGAAGTCTTGGCTAAATGAATAGTTTCAATTCCACATTATATTTGTTTAGCCGGCGCCAATTAGTTTTAGAAAGGACTATTCACCCCCCCTCCCCCCTGTAGTCCCCATCTCGACCCTACACCTCTAGGCATCCGGAGATCCTACAAGTCCAACATCTCGGATATACTATGTCTACATTGGAAATTAGAGGTGTGGTTTAGAGTTACGATAGTGGTTTAGAGTTACAATAGTTCATATTGTCTTAATTGGAGGCTAACCCGAGCGAGCCCTACCAAAGCCTAAATATCCTCTTGATCCCGAGACAAGGTAAAACCCATATTAAAAGTCATACTCATTGTTGTACTATGTAAGATATAAAATAAGACATTATTTATTTTCAAGTATATAAATCATTGCTGGTCGGAGAATGTGATTGAGTACATGTTATGTTGGCCACGAGGCCTCCGCCACCTCAGGTAGAGGAGATGCGGTGTGGTGCCGTGTCGAAAGCACTACGGTTGCGCCGCCGAGATGCTTTCTACCGCGGGAGGCGGGCGAGGCGGGCGTGGGGGCTGACCCACGCGGCGAGGCCTAGGATCACGTGGTGCTCAACATGTACGCGACGGGCGGTGCGGACGTCGTGTACTTGAGAACGGGACGGTGGGGTGGTGGTGTTGCCGCCGCCCGGTGAGCACGCCATCGCCACCGCCTGGTCGCCGACCGTCGCCGCGCGTCGCCCTCTGAGAGGCCCTCCCACTGAGTAGGCTGCGGTACTCAATCCCGAGCTGGGCCGCGGGGATGATGCGATGAGGCAGGGAGCACCGCCGCGGTTGGCCACGAGCAGTACGGCCCAGCAGCACTCCCGCCCAGGATGCCCAGAGAACGCCAGGCACAAAAGCAAGATGAGGTTCCCATGAAGCCGCTGCGCCGTGACCACGCAAGACCCCCCCCGCCGGTTGGGACGATCACCACGATGGGCTTCAATGTTTTGCACCATATAATCTTTTAAATCAAGCAAATGTATTTCCAACCACTAAATATCTAGGGGCATTCCCTTTACCAAACATTGGAGTCGCTGTTCGCTTGAAAGCTTTTACTTCCTTCGGTATTGGTACTTTGGAATCCGGTGCCAAACTTTTCTAATCTCTCTAGAATTGATGCTCGATTAGATAGTTGATTTTGTTTTCTATTACTAGAGCTTGACAGTGAAGACAATACAATATATTTTCACACTACCGGAATGGGTCCTTTTGATTCTCAAAGAATGATGAGGGGCAGGTCCCAATTGAAAGAATGATGAGGGGTAGGTCCCAAGGTGGCCAACCAACTAGCGTTTGAAAGCACTATGAAGCAAGGAGGAAAGCATGATGAAGGGGAAACAACAAAGCTCTCTCTTCATTAGGTGTAGTGAGAATTGTTATTCATCGTCCTTACAATGTCCTCTAGGGCACTATTTATAGGCATCCATAAGATTACATGGGGCTAGACTACCCTTGCATCTTCCATAGATCCAACACATATTCTTCAGGTAATTTGGTCAAACAATTACACCACCCCCAAAAGAAACCCAACTACACCGAAGAGTAGGGTCCACTTGGCTCAACTCTCTCTTCAGTGTTGTTGCCAGCTCTCCTCACCCAGAGCTCGGCCTCTTCACCTCCTTCCCTTTCACCGTGGGTGTCTAGGTGTTGCCTTGACCTCGCCGCCCGACATCCTGCCCCCTTCCATTGGCAGATCATCTGATATTTGCCTCCTGCTTGTCGAATGGGATGAGCCCGACAAACAGTGGTAGTCAACATAAGGCGAACACAAGAAACAACAAAACAACATGAGCGTGCACCCGTGGCGTAATTGAATGTAAGGATGGGTGCTCTTGTCATCATATCGCCACCCTCTCAACGTTCTTCATAGCTCTTACTTCGTCGTGGACCCCGAGACCTGCAAGTCTATTAGCGAAATCTTGTTGGCGGAAGCATGCTCGCCAAGCAAAGGGCGGCTTTTAGCTGGCGTGACTAGCTAGAAGGTTTAGATCGAAAAAAGGGTCCCCAACACCAGGGCTTCCCACTTTTTTCCCCAACAAGATGAGTTTTGTATTTTTTACACCAAGAGTTGGAAGTGGAGGCGAGAGTCTTGCGCTGGAAATCTCAGGAGGCCGGGCGGGATTACGTGTGGGGGGAGGGGCGACGGGGAGGAAGCGGGGACGGAGGGGCACACGGGGAGGAAGCCGGGGCGCAGGGGATCTGGAGATGAAACGAATCCCCCTCAACGGGAGTTTCACACTGGTTTCCCAGGTGTGGGAAACAACGCCACCGAGTTTCACCAGGGTGAAACTTCTAGCTTCTCTCGCCTCCCCATTTCATGCAAAGATTCTGTTTTTGCTGATGTGTCATGGTATTTAATGTGCATGAAACTCTTCTGAAATGTCATTGAGACTGACTTTAGTGAAAGAATAGAGCTACCACTAAAACTTGGAGAACTTCATCTTCTATAAATAATATAACTCGGTTGCATCTTTTGACCAAAGCCTAATATGCGCGCGGCGGTTGCACATGGCAAGAGCTTTGGCTCGGCCTGAGCTACATGTGAATTGAACCTCACAATCTGCATAGCATATGACAGACGCTCCACTATGCTAATAGTGCGTTGCATCCAGTAAATAAATTAACCACCTAGTATATCTAACTGCCACTACAAACAATTATGCTCCACCCGTTCCGTTCAACCGTTCTAGATCAGATCCCAAATCTCATTGACTCGCCTCAACTCTTCCCTGCAGTCCGAGGGAAAACACATCTTCCAATTCCTGATCCCTTTCAAGACTTTAACCATTTCCAGGTCGAGCTTCAGGCCAGCTGCTCACTCACGCTGCACGCACCTCACCATCAGCTCGATCAGTGAACTGATCCACTGCATGCGCGATTACAGCACGAGAGCCAGCCACCAACACCAATGGAGAGAATACCCAACTTGTTACACCGTCCCACTCTCGTAGTACTGCTCCTGCTGGCGCTCCTCCCTGAGTTCCTCGTCAACGGTGGTGGCAGCGCGTGCCACTGTGACGATGACGACGTCGGCACGGAGGGCGACGACAGCGAGCTCCGGCAGCTCCTTCCGGAACCGGAAGCTGCTGGTCACCGCACCGCGGGTGTCGTCCTTGGGATCGCAGCAGCAGATGATGGACGCCAGCCGCTGGCGGTGGACGCCGCCGTTCAGCCAAGCGAGGGCCAGCCTCGGCCGCCGTGTGCCGTGGTCCCAAGGAAACCCGAATCATAACTAGCAGGTACGTGTACAACTACGTGCGAAAATATAAATCATCACTAGTTCATCCTTCCCAGCCGGTGCGCATTGTCTCCCTCGTTTGGAAAAAAAACTATGTGGTTTACGATTCGGATTTCTGCGATTTGCTCTGTGTTTTCAGGCCTTCAGAGAGAGGCCGTGGAGTGTCAAGCCGACTCAAGCGTCCACAACGGCGAGACCGACGGCCGCTTATCCACCCGGCGGCACCGGAGACGAGCTGGACGCCGGCCTGGAGCCTGGAGGGAGACGCTCAGACGCGCCGTCCCGGTGTACTTGCCAGAGATCGAATTAGTGTACGAGTAGTGATTATCTTTCGGGTTGTTTATTAGCTACTAGGTCTGTGTATGGCATGTGCATGTACTACGATTAGTTCATCTGACACAATTTTGTCTTGAAAAGATTAGGAAATGGACACAGTTTGGATTAACTGGAGTGTGAGTAATAATTAACCAATACACACACAGATCAGCAAACCAAAAGACGACGGAACGAAGCTCACACTGGATCAGTCAAAGCGGCCGAAGGTGGTGTTGACGAGGTAGTCGGCGATGAGGCGGGTGGCGCGCTCCGTGGGGTGCACGGCGTCCCAGAACACGTAGCGGTCGGCGTCCGGGCACGTCCCGGTCCCGGCCGGCAGCGCCGCCGCCCACGCGCCACACGCGTACCCCATCTCGTAGGTGCCCGTGCCGCAGCACCCGACGTCGGCGCGCGCGAAGCCGTGCCGCCCCGGGTCGCGCACCATGTCGTCGAAGAAACCGTAGACCTCGGCCACCCGGATCTCGGCGCCCGGCAGCGCGCCGCCCAGCTCCAGCTCGCGCACCATGTCCGCGAGCGCCGCGTTGAAGCGCGCGCGCCGCGGCGTTGTACTCCTCGGCGCACCGGCCGCCGCCGAGGCCCAGGGCGCGGGCGCGGGCGCGCTCCAGCGGCAGGCAGCCCATGGGCCCGAGCCCCGTGAAGCCCACCTTGCGAGCGCCCAGGCCGTAGAGCTCCACCAGGAAGGCACGGGCTTGGTCCACGAGGTAGTCCGTGTACTCGGGCAGCGTGAACTCGAGGAACCGCGTCGTCGTCAGCGCGAAGTAGTTCTCGATGAAGTCGTTGGTGCCGATGCTCACGGCGTACACGGCGCCGGCCACCACGGCGGCAGCCTCGCCGGCGCCCAAGTGGTCAGCCAGCCGGGACTTGTACTCCCGGAACATGTCCAGTTGCTTCCACAGGGGGATCACTCTCTGGATTCACCACCAACCATCACAGTGAGATTAGTAGTATCACTTGCGGATCTTCTTAGTAATTAATTCACTAGCGGGGAAATCATTAGAACTTTAAATTATTACTCCCTCCGTTCCAAATTGTAGTTCACTTTAGCTTTTTTAGATACATTGATTTTTGCTATGCACCTAATAATTATACACGATGTCTAGATACATAGTAAAGAAATGTATCTAGAAAAGCCAAAGTGAACTATAATTTGGAACGGAGGAAGTATATTATATATTTTTTTATCAATAAAAAGTATTTTATATGTTAACTTTCAAAGACTAGAAATTACTAGGAGAAATAGATAAGTTTTTTCGACAAGTTAAATACTTTGCTAGCTCTCCTCGCCACGCACACCCCACGACGAGGGCACATGCAGTCTGTTGTGTCTCTTGGTCCCACCTAGGAAATCAAGCTTAGATAAGACTTTTTTTTTTTTTTCATCTTTATCTGTTTCACACAACTTCACCAACAACATCATAAGCTTTCTTTCATCTTGGGTCTCCATCTCTGTGGGGGTAAAGGAAAGGAGCTTCATCTGTAAGTTGTTTTGGGGAGAAAAAAAACGTTTGGCAAAAAAAAAACATGATGTTATCGGTGAAGTTGTGTCAAACAAGGTCCTAATGTAATGTGCAATTGTGTGACGTAAATTTCGAACAAATTTATGTGCTAAAATTGAACCTAAGCGAGTTTGTGTTGCATAGCAATGACCCTCGACGATTACAATGGAGCCATTGGAGCCTCCCCGACCCGTCTACTTTCCCAGGCTTACGGCGGCGGCCCCACCCTCCCCTTCGCCGATCTCCCTCCCCATGCCGTCCCCCTCCAATCCAACCTCATTTTTGAGTTCCCCCGGCTCCGGATCTACCGGTCCATGGATGCTCCGGCCAGCGGGACGCTGCTCCGGCTCGTCGGCCACCTCCATCGCCCCCTACGTCCATGGCACCAACGCGCCGCCGCCGCCGCCTCGGCCGCTTTGGCGGCCATCCTAGAGCCGACAACCACCTCCTGGGCGGCCCGGCGAGTCCATGGTGGGAGCTGGTCTTTCCGTGCTGTGTGGCGGCGGGCACGCCACACAGCGCCTTCTGTCGGAGGTGCTACCGACGCCGAACTCCATGCCGCGTCGCCGCACCCCGTCTTTGAGATGCCACTGCTCGTAGATGCTGCCGCCATCCTCGACTCTCGGTGATGGTGGATGAGATGGTCCTCGTTGAGGATGTCTTGGATGGCGAGAACAACAAGGAGGACCAAGAGCGCTTCCGCTGCCGGGGGACGCGCCTTCTCCTTGTCCCCCCGCCCGGCCCTTCTTCCCGGTAGATCCACGGGGCGGGGGCAAGGCCCCTTCGGTGGGAGACAGATTCGTCGCACGCTACGGCTCCGACCGACCTCGACTCCCCTGGTGCTTCCTCGACACCCAACCTCGGCCGCAATGCGAGGACGCCTCCCGGCGCACCAGTATTCCCAGCCATCACCATCTAGCGCGGTGCACGAGGCAATGCAGGCTCAGGCACGCTTTCTACCCGGGGAAGTGCCACAAGGGACTCCAAAACCATACGGTACCCCGCAGGGGCCATGGCGAGGCCAAGCATGCGGTGGGCACGGACGTCAGGTCGCGAGGGTCCCTCGCCCACCAATGGCGACTATTGTTAGGGTTGAACACTAACAAAATCACCGACTATTGTGACCAATAGCTGCTCGGCGTTTTTTTGTCGGGTCGGACAGTGTAACTTTATTCTTACTTCTCCCGATGCATAACGTGTTCACCACGCCTTGAAAAAAATCCTCAACGATTACTCGTGCAGATTAACTATATTAATTTGAGTGTTGGCCAAAGGATGAAATCTTAATTTAGCTTGGCTAATTGGAGGTTCCTTGCATCGGTAGTTTCTCCAAACAAGGAAAAACACAAATATCCACATCGGATACGAATGCGTCCTACTTGGACGGACGGACTCAAAAGTAGTTGGTCTTATAAATTCGAGTATAGAGAATGGCCATCGACAATAGTGTTTCCGTACTTGTGTTCGTCAACAGTTTAACACCGCTCACTGCTACTGACACGAGAATTCGCTTGCATGCCAGTGAATGTGCAGCGGGAATCTTGCAAAAAGTGCTGCCGGCATTCTTTTTGGTTCACTGTATCGCAGTAAATTCAAATTCCGTGGGCCAAGGGTAGTTGAAAAGTACTCGTACTCCATTTATTATCTAGAAAAGAATACAATTCTATCATATCATAGGAAGTTAAAATATCTCAAATTAATTGATCATGTATACGGAGTACAAAATTATTAGTTGTTTCATTATATACATTCTTATAATATATTTATTAAGCGTGAAAATATTAATATTTTTTGTAACTAGATAATTGGTCAAACTTTGAACACTTGAACCAACAAAGTAACTAAAATTGTACTACTCATTTGAGACGATGAGTCAAACCTAGGTGACTAGGCCACACACTCTTTTGCAATTGGTGCGTTGTAGTTTGTTATGTCTAACTTTATTACATAGGATTGATTTTATCACGCACCAAAAATTCTTAGCACTTAGGCCACTTTAGAACATTGAAATTATACAGGAATTTTACATAACTCAATTCATCATAGAAAAAACATAAGAAACAGGTAAGTTGCCTACGTTCCAGAGAGAACATGAATATTATAGTCAAACTTCTCTATTTGATTTTGATTAAACATTGTATAAACATATCTTAATATATTTATAAAATTTAAATAGAAATGTGAAAAAAAAAAACGAACAGAAATGAACGATATTGTAGAAAAATGTTCAGATGCGCTTACAAAGACACGTGAGGTGGCAACATCAAGCCCAGAGCCAGCAGAGGCGAAGCAAACGCCGATCGCCATGTCCCGTATGCCGTAGGCCGGGTCAAGGTAGGCCGGCACGAAGGCGCGGCCGAGCCCGAGGGCCTCCGAGTAGAAGTCGGTGGCGACGCGGCCGTTGCTGAACCGCGCCCGTGGCGCGCCGGCCGTCCGTCGCCGCCGGGAACGGAAGTCCCGGCCGTACGGCGGGAAGTTGCTCCCGCACCGCCGTCGGGATGGCGTTGTTGTTGCCGGCGTCGACCGTGGAGTCGCCGAACACGATCAGGGCCGTCGCACGCGCCGCCGCCTGCACCGGTGGCAGCAGCAGCAGGTGCAGGTGTAGGAGCGCCGCCGGGAGGATGAGGAGGAGACGGCGGCGGCGGCCATGCCTGAAGGCTGCCGCAACCGCAACCATGCTGCCGCAACTGCGTAGGCAGGCCTGAACCTGAAGGATGGATGCCTTTTTGAACAGGAGGGAGGGGGGAGCCGAGCCATGGCGTCGTGAAAAGCGTCTGCATGTTATGGGGGCCTCGCAGTAGTAAAGCCAGAGGCGTGGTTGCATGGGGGTCTGTGCGGCGGGTAGGTGTGCCGGTGCTCTTCCAGGCTTCGAGTACGGATTCAGTAGCTTCAATCAATTCAAAGTCATACTGGCTTGCCTGTTTTTTTTAAAAAAAATAATAATAATGACAAGAACTTTAAGGATATATTTAGGATTGCTCTACAAAGTCCATCTCGAATCAGCTAAAAAAACGAGTTTGTGGAAGTAAAGCAGAGTACTCAAGGAGAGTGTGTGGAAACGTGGAGCAGAACTAGGACAGTCCCAAACAAATGTGGATTCAAGGTCAACAAAAGTTGTAAATGTACTATACAGTAATTATTTATAATCTAGAATATTTTTGGATCCTAATTAAACTATAGGTAATACTGCTAATAGGAGATATATTATAATAAATTTGACTATAGATTCTAATAATCTAGATTATTTAGATCTCTCGATCATAGAGGTGAGTTATTGTTAATTGGAGTACAAATAACCTATAATCTTTTAAAAAATGTTGGTAGTACTCTCTCCGTTCCTAAAAAACATGCAATTGTAGCATAGTGTCATAGTTTAGTATCTCAAGTTTAAAATTATAGATAAAAACCATCAATATTTATGTTATCAAATAAATATTATTAGATTCATTATGAAATATATTTTTAATAAATTAATTTGAAATCATAAAAGTGAATAGTATCCGGTAGAATTTTAGTTAAACATACACAATTTTTAATGACACGAAACCCATTGTTGCATGTTTTGTGGAATGGAGAGCATATTATCTAAGATGGATTGTTTTATATCTAATTCCTTTAGTCCAATTGGAATCCATAGACCTTTACCCTTCAAGCTCAGCCTGCAAGAAATGCAGTTCTCAAGTCAACATACCCTTACTCTTCAAACTAAACCACCATTAGCCATTCTTGGCCAAAATCTGAGTAAACTCGCCAGTACCGAATATATCAATTCTACCATGGGAGCCCTCGAGCATACTAGAGAACCGCGACATGTCAAAGGCTTATGAAACATGGTGAGTTTGCGATACCATTTACAAGTGCCAAAACAAGGTTCTCTCCCCTTATTGATCCACAGATGAGAGAACCCCTGGCTTCAACAGGGCCAAAGCGCAGAGCATGAAAAGAACAATAAATGTTTCAAGTATGCAATAACACACAAATTAGTCTGGTTTCTTTGGGCATCCCTTCTACCTTGTTTCTATTAGGCACAGTATTTACACAAGGACACGCTACCCTTTCTAGGGAAAGCAAATCTCAGGAAGACGACGACCCTTGCCCCTGGGCTTGACCACGAGCCGCTGGGACCAGTAGGCCTGCGCTGCGAGGACACGGTCCAGAAGTTCTTGTGGAACTGGCTGACCTCTTCGCTGTTGCGGGGATATACTTGCAGTGTGAACCAAGGTCTTCCACTTGTCCTGGTTCATCAATCAAGTATTTCAAAGTATGTTAAAAAAGAGAAATGTATGGTGGACATGGCAGAGCACTAGATCACCAGCACAGCAATGAAATCAACAGAATGACACTACTGACGACTGGTTTTGTAGGTCTTTTAATTGCGACTCATAATTGATAATACAAAAATGTGAGCTTATGTTTGAGAAAAGGTCACCTTAAGGTCGACATAGGTCCTGTGTTCTATATCGCCAAAGGCAAGCGTTTTTAACAGCTCTCCACCTGAACAAAACATCAGGAGGGACACATGAGCCAACATGTTATCTGAAATAAACACAACTGAAACAAATTCATTGGACACAGACCTTCCAGTCCCAAGCTGTTCAACCGCTCCCACCAGTGTCTCAACCTCACCAACAGTGAAGGGCGCCCTTATGCGCCTTTGCCCACTTTTCAGATCGCCTGGACCTTGAAAGGGGCACCATGGCTAGAGCACCTACGTCTGAAGGTCCAGGTGAAATAGGGATGATGGCTTGGGAGCTTACTGATGTGTCTTGTGAAGCCATCTTAACAGGACAATGAACAGAGTACAGATCAGAGAGAGAGCGGCTTCGATAAGGGCTTTTTAGACTGCTGGTTGTCATCTCCGACATCAGCTTCAGGAAAAGGTTCTTCACACTTCATCCTGGAAATCATGGAACATTTAAGCTGCCTTCTTTGGATGTCCATGTATCCACCCCAACACACATAGATTGAGGTGGATACATGGGCGTTCAAACAAGCTTAAGAGAACTGTACTGTGTAAGTCACCTACCTAGCTAATGGCTCCACCATATCTGCAGTGAGGAAATCCATCTGTTCTGGTATAATGACTCCAGAGGGAGACTCTCGCTCACGTTCGCATTCCAACGTGAAGTCTATATTATTTAGTTTTTATCATGACATATCCCAGCTTGACGAAGTGTCTTGTTGTCGCCTTGGATATCCTTTCCTTGAAGAAGAACACCAACGCGTAGACCGCCTTCCATTATATTATTGACAACATCCATGACAGTTCTCTATAGACATAGACGGACAACAAATTGTTACTGGGAAACACTCACAAGAAAATATTTATATGCTCTGTATAGGTTACCAGTAAAACTATAGTGAAGACTCACTATTCCACATTGGAATGAACTGTTTGATAATTCAAAGGCAGAAATCTAACATGACAGTCAACTCAATCCAGCAATTGGAGCAAGCTCTGCATTACTAAATTTTGTACCCAGCACAGAAGTGTTAGACAGCCGTGATATGGCTGGTTCGGGCTTTTGGCCTTGCGGCCAGCCTAGCTGCCCTGTGTTGGATTCCTTGTCCAGCAAGGTCGCTCAGTAATGGAAAGAAAGACACCACTACTTCGCCTCTGAGTTGTATATGGTAGAGATACCGAGGTTGGTTCTGTTTCCATAAGCCGCCCCTACATCTACCTGTATATGTACGCAGTGGTGGAGGCAGGAATATTTTCTAGGTGTGGCGGGTTTATAAAGGTCGAACATGTACACCCTAGAACATTATCTAAATATGTATATTACTATGTTATCAGCAAATATAACAGAAATCCAAAAGTAAACCATTGGCACATAATAGCTTTCATTATGTATCTGCTCTTTTTTGTTGGTACCATTTTTTATGTCGATTCCTTCAGATGTCAGACTCAGTAGCCGTAGCCGGGCCGGCAGCTGTTCGGCCGTCGTCAGGGGTCACCGACCGCCGCCCGCCACCTCTGCACCTGATGCACCGCCGTTTTTTCGATGTCGCGGTAGCTGATAGGTTTTGGTTTTAAAAAATAGGAGCCGTTGCATCAGGCATCGAAGTCGACTGAAATATGGAGCAGCCGGTCAGCCAGGATTGCAGGAAGACGAGTACGCTAACTTCCTTCCGTGGACCGTGGGGCTCTTGATGTGGGCCCATGAGATACTGCTATAGCCCATCCGTGTATCAGCCAACAGCCATGTGTGTTTCACTTTCACGTATACGTATATACACATATATACTAGTGTTTTGTCTACATTTTAGGTATGGGGGAGGCCAGATCTTGCCATACAGCTGCCTCCACCTCTGTATGTACGTGTATCATGTAACCCCAAATCAATCTCTAATCTTATGCTGCATACCTTCTCTCATGGTATCAGATTACTTTCGATCCTCCTCTCTTCCACTGCATCTCGTGTTGCCTTTCTCGCGCGTGCTCTCACGCTGCGCCCGCACCGCCTGTCCCGCGGCCCTCGCCTTCCCGCCTCTTTGCTCAGGTGTACAGTCGTCGACCCTGGTTGACTCCAGCTGTCTCCTGGACCTCCGGGATCACCTTTTCATCCACCTGGACAGATTCCTGCAGCATCGCCTCCTATGCCTGCGGCACACCATCCTGCTGGTGCCATTCCAATTTTGCCAGTTCAGAATCAGCACTCTATGAGTACATGTGCCAAGCACGGTTTCCGGTCCTGGATCTATACCATGCAGCACCATTATCTCCAGTACCCAGGACGTACGTGCTGCCCTTGCTTATCCTAATTGGAGAGCTGCCATGGAAGAGGACTTTTCTGTGTTAGTGCATAACAACACTTGGGATCTTGTTCCTCAACCATCCCAGGCCAATGTCGTCCCAAGCAAGTGGATATTCAAACATAAATCAAGGCAGATGGCTCCCTTGAACTGTACAAGGCGGCGCTGGGTGGTTCGAGACTTCACACAACGGTCCGGTGTTGATTTCTCTTAAACTTTCAGTCCCGTAGTCAAGCCAACCACAGTTCGCACTGTCCTCTCCCTAGCTCTGCCTCAGAACTGACCTATACACCAACTGGATGTCAAGAACGCTTTCCTCCATGGCAACCTATCTGAGACTGTTTATGCAGTGCAGCCTATTGGGTTTGAAGATTTGGTGCATCCCAGTTATGTTTGTCGCCTGAACAGATCATTATACGGCCTCAAGCAAGCTCCTTGTGCATGGCACAGTTGCTTCGTGTCCTTCGTTGTGTCATTGGGATTTGTGGAGATCAAGTATGATACTTCACTGTCTGTGTATCGTCGAGGGACTGATGTTGTGTATCTGCTGCTATACGTCGATGATATTGTGCTCACTGCTTCCTCCTCAGTTCTACTCTGGCACACCATTCAGTCTTTGCAGCAGGAGTTTTCTATGAAGGATTTGGGCGAACTTCACCACTTCCTTGGCATGCCTGTTCAGCGGTGTCCTACTGGTCTTTTCCTTTCTCAGCACCAGTAAATCTTGGAGATTCTAGATTGTGATGGCATGGCAGATTGCAAATCATGCAGTACACCTGTTGATACAAACCATAAGCTTTCGGCTGCTGCTGGGTCCCCTGCTGAAAATGCTACAGATTCTCTTCAGTACCTCACCTTTACTCGGGCAGATATTTCTAATGCAGTTCAGCAGGTTTGCCTCCATATGCATGATCCACGAAGTCCACACCTTGCTGCCCTCAAGCGCATCCTGCGTTATCTTTAGTGCACACTTGACTTGGGTCTTCTTCTTTGGCCCACATCTCAGATGCTGATTGGGCTGGTTGTCCGGATACTTGGAAGTCTTCCTTGGCGACAACCTAATCTCCTGGTCATCCAAGCGCCAGACCACTGTATCTCGATCCAGTGCGAAGCTGAGTACCACGCCATGGCAAATGCTGTTGCTTAAGGCACCTTAGCTGCACCAACTCCTTCAGGAGCTTCAAAATCCATTGCATTGTGCCACTTTGGTCTACTGTGATAACTTAAGCTCAGTTTACATGTCCAGCGATCCAGTCCAACATCAGCACACCAAGCACATTGAGATTGATCTTTACTTCATCCGTGATCGTGTTGCTGTTGGTGATGTTTCTTTATGTGCCCACATCGATGATATATGCACCAAAAAGTTTGCCGTTTCGGGTCTTTCAGGAATTCAGATCCAGTCTCAATGTCCGCAGCAATGGTGCTTCGACTGCGGGCGTGTCAGCCGTATATGGCTGGTCTGGGCCTTGGCCTTGCGGCCAGCCGTTGTAGCTGCCCTGCATTGGATTTTTGGTCCAATAAGGGTGTAGATTGAGTTGTATATGGTAGAGATACTGAGGCTGGTTCTGTTTCCATAAGCCGCCCCTATCTCTACCTATATATGTACATTCATCATGTAACCCCAAATCAATATATAATCTTACGCGCATACTTTCTCTCAAGAACTAAAAAGATAAATCCATCAAGTTAAGTGCGCTCTTGCAGCCTTGCAGATTTCATCAATGATACTGTATAATAAATTAACAGCAGCAACACCAAAAAAGATTGGGATGCCAAATGAATGCATGATTGCTTATCAATAACTTGTGTATGCCCATGTAGTGTTTACCTTCAGTGATCCAATGGTTGCGTTTTCTGGGACCTTAATGAACAATTCTGGGATGTTGAATGACTTGATTCGTAGCTTAACTGAAAAGAGGAAAAGAAAAACTGATAAGCAATAGATTCAACAGCAACAAATATAACACTACAGTATCCAAGAATACCATGGTAGTTCTCAGATTCACACACGATTTATTTTGACCTCCAGTAGCAAACGATGCCCCGCTAGCTGAAACACCAAGTGACATTTTCTTTTAGTAATAGAATCAAAACAATGACTTGAGGCCATCAATGCCATGTGGAAGATTGGGTTTTGACTGACTCAGTGCGATATAAGAACTTTGTGTCTGTATAATCCTAAAAAAAATTAAAGACTTCAAATTGCCAGGTAAAGTGATTTGATAGTACAAAATACCTTCAGCTAGCATCTCTTTAGCAAAAAGATGTTGTATGATGTGCTAGTTTTTTTTCTTCTTGAAAATCGTCCTTTGCACCTTTTGACGTGTGGTGGATATCTTTTTTCCCACATAAGTTTAGCTTGCTACCTAGTTGATTAAGACAATCGGTAGCTCTTGATTAGTCCCATTCCTGGATTGGCTAGTAACCATGAAAGTAGAGAGAAGCAAATGGAAAATGCTTGTCTTTATGGCAGCTATGGATCATTTAGTAGTGTAGATAAAAAACATTAGCACTGTGGGATTGGCATACCTTTGTTCGACAACCCTCCACAGATCTTTTTGATGGAATCCCTCCACAAATCTTATTACGTGCTGCCTTCCTCACCTTCGAGGCAAGCAATTTCCTTATCCTATGGTTACCTAGATATTGTGGTTTGCAACCCTTATTTTCTATGGTGCTTGGATGTGTGCACCCAGAAGAATTTTCATCATCATCTCTATCTGCAGTATACTGCACTTCACCTCGATACAAGGAAGAGGTTTGATGTTCCTTGCCATGGCTGCTCAGAGGAACACATGAGCTACTGTCAGAACTAACCAAAGCTGGAGGTTTTCCATCCACATCCATGGAGTCAGATATACCGTAGTAAGCCACAGCATGCCCATTGGCTTGTCTTCTGATCACTTTAGGTTCAGCTTGCTGCACTTGTTCAGGCTCTGCTGAACTTGAGGGTCCAGGATGGTGTATTCCATAAGATCCACACTCAGGAATTTTTGCTAACATATTTGATTTCACTGTTAGGGACTCTAATATTGATTCAGCTTCATTTCTGTTCGACGAGTTCTCTGCCAAGCAGTTGTTAGGTTGCCTCTGAAAGGCACTGACACTACCAGAACCCACATCTTTCTCCAAAGCCACACCTTTTAGAGGCAAAATTTCATCAGAGTGTTCTTCCTTAACTGATTTCCTTTCTTCTGGTAATAAGTTTCCTGCCACAGTTGCAAGCAAATCAAATGCACACATATCATTCTCATCATTCTTTCTTCTGGTAGAGCGTTTTCCTGCATTACAATTGAATTGTTAATATGGATTCAATGGGAAAATTGTGGTTAAAGGAAGACACCCAATCAAAGAATATGTACCCGAGCTGAGTTTGGAACAGGTGGCATAGTTGGAATTCGACGGCCACAGGATCCATAAACCAATCCCTTGCGCACCCTCATATGTTGATGTCAGTATGTCACCACCTACACAGAGGGCTTTCACAGACAGCAAAGTGGTACAAAAACCACATCGATCATCTTTCCCTGCACAAAAATAACTCGAATTTCACTCATCACAGATCGCTTAAGAAATGGTGACCAGTCTCTGGGGCAGATCCAGTAAAGGGACATGTGTACACCCAATAATTTTGCAAAACCTTCAAAAGTTAGGGTTTCGGTGCTCAGATTCGCACAGCATACGGGGAAGGGAAGAGAAGGGTGGGAGTACCTGGTGGGTGCTCTTCACCGGCGAAGAGAACAGACCAACGAAAGCCTCAGCACCTGGCCTCGGGGCAGCGGCGGCCCAACAGTTGAGAGCAGCGAGACGGGAGCGAGATAGAGGGAAGAGGGATGCAGCGGACGGAAGGGGAATGACTGCGCAGAGGAACACACTACTGTCAGAACCAACCAAAGCTGGGGTTTTGCATCCACATCCATGGACTCAAGATACTCGTCCAAAAATAAGTGTTAAATCTCGAATTTCAATGAGATAACCGATATACGACATGACTAATCTAAGGATATTTATTTTATATCATAATTATGAATATTTTATTTTGTTATATATATTTGGTCAAACTTAAAAGTATTGACGCGAGAAGAAGTACACTTATTCTAGAACGTAGTGAGTATACCAAATGTCCATCCGTGACGGTGGAAAAAACACGCACATGCTTCTTGTGGGCTGTTTTTGTAGTTTTTTATAAAAAATTGGTTTTTTAGTTTTTTTTTAAAAAAAAAAGTCTAAGTTCAAACATACAATAATTTGGCTACTACAAAAAAATACATCACATTAATACCATAAAACTACAGTTACAAATTATTTCATAATTATAGAAAAGAGTATATCTAAATTTATAACAAAAACATTATACTAAAACGTACCATATTATATATTATATATTTAATGTGTAGATTTACTCATGTGTTCCATTTTTTTTATTTTTTTCGACTTACTATGATTTTTCAAAGGTTCAACCAAAATAAATAAAAAGACAAAGACAAAAACCACCTTCAAAACTGCTCTAGGGAGATAAATGCACGGTTTGAAAATTTGAGGAGGTGGGTTTGTCCGGTTTTATGGTTTGGGAGGAAAAATGGACATTTGTAAAAGTTAAGCGGAGAAAAGTAGACCTTTGTCCTTTTTTTTCTCTCCCTTTTTTATTTTTTTGTTATTCTTGTTGCTTTTATATCTATTCTTTTCATTGGACACTATCTATTCTCTTCATTGAACCGAGATTATATGCTCTCCTCTTATTTCTTCATTGGAGGGTTCGGATGGACTTCGCCGTTCTTTCCCAACGAAAATGGAAAGGGTTGTATCACATCGAGATGTCGATTCATTTTCCGCCCCAAATGAGATGGGGAATTAGTCACCTCTCATTCGTGTACTAGTGTGCCCTGAGTATGACTATAGAGACCATTGCACTGACAGCAAGCAGGCACGTGTCTTCAAGATTAGGGACAATGGCCTCTTCATGCTCAAAGAAGGTACACGTGTCGTGAGACCAAGCAGGCACGGGGCTTCATGATTGGCTGATCAGATTTTAGTTGATTTTAGCTGATTATGGTTGATTTTTGTAAGAGGAAAACAATGTTCCATGACTGAAAAGACTGGCTGATAAGTTGATCCTAAATGCTAACACATTGAAGTATTGAACTCTACCTAAAACCTACAGAAAGGCTAAAACTCACTCGTGTGATTTGGCCCACTCTGTCACTTGATTTTTTGGTCTGCGCTGTGCTCCATGTGGATCGTTGCCCATTCAGTACTTAGCTCCCACACGTATGAGTATTTTATGTTTCATGGCCCAACTTGCCATTGCGTTTTTTGGGGGGCACGCCATTTTCTATTTTTGAATTGTTCTTTCATTTTCCCATTCTTCTCTTCTCCCTCCCACTTTTGTCTCCCCGGTGGTGACAGCGAACCGAGGTGGAGCGCCTCCTCCTCGTCGATTCGTCGAGTTTGGTGATTTCTTCATCCATTTCCTGCTCTAGTCTCATAGATTATATTGTTCTCTATCTAATATGTGTTTTCTTCTTTCATTCTATTTGGCCCTAGCGCAGTTGGTTGGTTTCGTCTCCCAGCCGCGAAGGGGAACCCAGGCGGAGCGTCATCCTCATCGGCGATTCGCCGTCTTTGGTGCTCCCCCTTTCGTGTTTGCGGTGGTGAGGGCGAAGCGACTTCCCGATGTTGATTCGGCGTCCTTGGTGTTTTTTTGTCCATTTCTTGCTCGAATCTCTTATAAGTTATATCCTATTGTTCTCAAGTTGATTTTGGTGTTTTTTCCTTGTATTTGGCACTGGCGTAGTTTGTTGATTTCGTCTCCCCCCGCAACGGTTCCTTGTTTTGGCGTAGTTAGTATTTGGATTCTGCTTGAGGCCTTTGGTAAACTGGTGTCATATCCCGTGTTGTCGAGTTTACTTCATTGGTGAGTATTTCCTCTATTTCTCATTGATTTGGTTTAATTTTCATTTTGTATTGGTTTCATCTTGTTTATGTCAAGTCTTGATTTGTTTTTGTTATCCTTGGTGGAGTTTATGATTCATTGTTACTCATGAGTTCTACGCCCTTTTGATTGTGTATATGTGCCCCCCCAGTTTGAATTTACTAGTGGCTTCATCTCACTTGTTTTGCTAGTATGTTGTCTTCCTTGGTACATGTTCATTATACTTTGGCATATCTAGTTGTAGATTGGTCCAGTAGTACCCTTTGGCGTATTGTACAGCCTATAGGTGTAGCAGCCATGTGAGTTGTATTTTTATATAGAATAATCTATATTTTTATGTCAATATTAAATGATTTTTAGGTATTCGTTGATGCTGGTTAGACTTTAATTTCCCAGTTCATTTTTGTATAGATGGTGTGAAAGAAACTGAGCTCACTTTTTTAGTGGGTCGGTATCTCGGTTCTATTGAGATGCATGTTGAGTTTTAGTTTCATTATTGCTAATTAAGAGCAGATTAAATGCCAGATAATCAATTGACGGGTTGGTTTTGTGAGGCACACATGAGGGGTATACTTTGATTTCCTTGCTAGTTGCTAATCGAAGAAGCATCATAGAAATAGTATCGACAAATTTGCTAGTTTTTTGAGAATTTGCCTCCAAACCAGTGTGAATTCATCATGTACTGGAGTTTGGCGCACAATTTATATGGTGATATGGAGAATTATCTGTTTGTTGCATACAATAGAAAGTATTTATGCTAGTAATAAAGAACGAAATTTTAGGATGTTTGAATATGCATTTTCTATTGTATAGCTTCGCTGCATTCAATTTTTGACATCTATCTATTGATAAAGTTCTGAATGACTTCTTTGTTGTTTTATGGGTACACGTATCCTAGTTACAGTGCGGTTGAACTTTAGTTTCTGTTTTTTATGATCCATAATTTTTTTAGACTCTACATATGTGATTAGAAGTGTTTAAATTGATAATTCTTATTTTCATTACTCCTTTTTAGCCATTAGTAGCTATACTTTGATCACGGCACTGTAATTTCTATCAAGGTCACGGCACTGTAATTTTCATCACTCAAGTTTGATAACTCAAAAACTATCCTTTCAAATTCATAATGCTCGCCGTTGACAAAAGATTAGAAATTTGGAATTGAGCCGTTTGTCTTAATGCAAAATACATCGAATAAAAGGCACCGCGATGTAGCTCTCCTCTCTACACAAAGAGAGTTGTAGGAGTAGGATAATAAATGGGAGAATAATCTAACCGACCCAGCAAGCTCATTGTTTTCTTGAGACAATGTGCAGTGTGATGATCCAGCTCCTCCTCGTCAAGTTCAGGTGAAGTGGCTTCCCCGGACGTGGCTCCTACCTCATCAGTTGCTTCTTCTTCCACCACGCGCTGGGTCTCGCCGGCCGGCAAGAAGTACCACACGGGGCTCGACACGCCGCCCGGTCGTCGACACCGCTGGCCACCGGACGACGGAGGTGTTGTATTTGTGTCAAATATGTGTATGAGTCGGTTACGATTAGACTTGAGTTGTAATTTTGGTAGGTTAGAGATAGAGTTTGAGTTGACTTTTGTATCTCTAGGGCCCATAAATATGAGGGCACTACCGTTGTAACCGTGAGACGACTTGGCGGCTGGTTTGGGTGGCGGCAAGGCCGCAGGATCGCCCGGATGCCGGTGTAGCCGCTGTTTATGGGGAGGAGCGCCCGTAGTCATTGCCCCGAGGATTAGGCACATCGCTGAACCTCGTTAAAAAACATCGTGCCTTTGCGTCGTTCTCGTTCGTGTATTTTCTTCTATGGTGATTATGCTTCCGCGCACTCTAACAAGTGGTATCAGAGCCGAAGGTCGGGAAAACCTGTGAAAACATCTCCGAAGTCACATGTTGACGGGGAGCCCGTGTCTCTAAAGGGTCACGAAAATCCTTTGTGATCGGAGAATTAAAACTCGGGGCCTGTAAAATCTTCTGTGAGATCACATGGGTTGTCATGTGATGGAAGAGTTGGGTCCGATGTGTGACGGGGGAGATTGTTGGGTTTAGTCCCACATCGGTGTCGATGGAGGGAAGCACAACATATAGGATGGGGCAGTCCTCACCTATTAGGCTAGTCTTTTGGGTTGAGTTAGGCCCAAGCCTTTATATGTGTTGCTCCGTTGGATCCGGTGTTAGGCCCGTTTTGCTTGTGATACAACGAGCGGGGGCGTTTTCATTTGGCGCCACTTATAACAAGTGGTATCGGATCACGAGGCACGATGGGTTGCTCCACACCGCGCAGAGCTTGCACGAGGTGTCCGGGGAGGGACATGGCGCAAGGTGGAGCATGGCGGCGATCGACGACTCGATCGGTGGAGTTGGACACTTCGAGCATGATGGCTCGAACCGTCTGATGAGCTGCATCAACAGGGATCCGTCCAGACGTGGAGATCGGGTTGATGGCGGCTGGAGGCTGCTGTTCGATAGGGGCTGATCAGACGTGATGGCCAAGTTCGACGGTGCGGCTGGAAGACAACGCGGATGACGGCGACGTCTTGGACTCGCGATCATATCGGCAGGCGGTCGATTGTGATCGGAGCGGCTGTTGTGTGCTCAAGGTAGAGCAGCGACGGCGATGGCGAAGGCCATGGCGGACTCGGCGTGTTTATGGAGCAATTTGTTTTCTGGTTACGTAATTGCGATGTTGCGGACGGCGGCCAGGGGATAGGAGTCCGTGGAGAATACGTACCGTGACGTGGAGTCTTGTGGGAATCAGACTTAATTGCAGCAGGACTTGTGCCAACAGAAATCGGAGTTAGAGGCATATACGTACGTGTGCGAGCTGGAGTTGGAGGAGGCGTGCACGTGCATGATTCATGCACGCGTGATACATGCACGGGAGAGACAAGTATGGCCCACATGCATGTGATTAATTAAGGAACTAATCTGGTATGCATGCGTGCACGGAAGAAAGATTTGATTTTTTCTTTGCGGGATATCAACACGGCTTGGAAGGACTCGTTTCTGTTGGCAAGCTATCTGCTAATTGCTTGTTTCTCACGGAAGGTCTACGTAACACGGAAAGATTGCGGCGGCGGGATGGAGTCTGTTTCGATATGGACTCGGCTGTCGGTTTGGCTCCGTATATAAATAAACACAAGGGTCTACGGAAATTGCATCTACTGCAATCGGCTGTTCGTGAACTGAAGCTTGCGGCAGTTGACGGTGAACGGCGGGCAGCGATCAAGCGGGTTGACTTCGTCGTGTGCAAGCGGCGTGGTAATCGACGGGGCTCGAGAGCGGCGGGCTGTGCACAGGTTGTGTACGGCGGTGGTGTACGTGCTGCAGAAGGGTCGTGCGCAGGGAGGCGTAGCGGCTCGACGTCGTACGTACGAGGTGCGGGAGTACGCAGCAGCGTGCTTGGACGTGCAGGAGGCACGTGACTTCGTCGTGTGGTGTGTGCGTGAGGCGTACGGCGTGCACGTTCGGAGGTTCTTTCGGCGATCTGTGGCAACAGGCGGATGTCGTCAATGGCGTCCAAATTCAAGGTGGCGAGGTTTGACGGGACTGGCAGTTACGGGCTTTGGCAGACAAGAGTCAAAGACTTGCTAGCCGAGCAAGGGATCATGAAGGCTCTGAGCGATAAAAAGCCGGCCAAGGTAGATGATGAGAAGTGGGAGGAGATGCAAGCGCAAGCAGTGGCAACCATCAGGTTGTGTCTCTCCGATCAAATCATGTACCATGTCATGGAGGAGACGTCACCGAAGGCAATTTGGGAGAAGTTGGATAATCAGTTCATGTCCAAAACTCTGACTCAGAAGCTGTATTTGAAGCAAAAATTATATGGGCTGAAGATGCAGGAGGGAGCAGACCTTGTTGAGCATGTGAATATCTTCAATCAAGTTGTGGCTGACCTTGTGAAGGTAGATGTCAAGATTGATGATGAAGATTTGGCTATGATTCTTCTATGCTCCTTGCCGAGTTCTTATGAGCACTTGGTCACTACGTTGACGTATGGCAAAACTGAAGTTAAGTTGGATGATATCACAACAGCGTTACGTGCTCGTGATCAGAGGAACAAGATCAATAGCGCTGGTGATAGTAGTTCCACTGGAGGTGCTTTGCTTGTCAAGGGTGATCGAGGGAGACCGACAAGAAGAAGAAGAAGGGGCCGCAATGCTACAAGTGCAAGGATTGGGGACATGTGAGGAAGGATTGTCCGGAACTGAAGAAGAAGGGTAGTGGAACTGCAAGTGTGATGATTACCAGACAGGATGACTCAGATAGCGATGGTGATGTTCTCTCAGTGTCAAGTGAAAAGTCTTGTGAAGAAGCGTGGTTGTTGGATTCAGCTAGCTCGTTTCATGTAACGCCAAAGAAGGAGTGGCTCTTATCATACATTGAGAAGGATGGTGATCTTGTTCACTTGGGAGATAATTCAGGTTATCGTATCATGGGAGTGGGCAATATCAAAATCAAGATGTATGATGGACAGGAGATACTACTCAAGGGTGTGAAGCATGTGCCGGGGCTACTGCACGAATCTGATTTCGCTTGGTATGTTGCATGAAGAAGGATGGCTGTATCGAGGCGGTGCCCGATAAGAAGACATTAAGAGTCATGCATGGAGGCAAGACGGTCATGGTTGGTGAGAAATCAAGTGCACACCAATACAAGCTGAAGGGAAGCGTTGTTGAAGGTGGAGTCATGGATGGTAATGCAACTGTGGCGGTGTTCGGTCCTTGCGGCGAGGTGACATCGCCGGGCTGTTCTAAGTGAGCAGCAAAGGAGACGACTCAAGTCTGCGTACACGGAGGTTCGGCATGGGCAAACTTCGGAGTGGCGTGCATATTCGCCAAGGTGGAGTTTGTTGTATTTGTGTCAAATATGTGTATGAGTCGGTTACGATTAGACTTGAGTTGTAATTTTGGTAGGTTAGAGATAGAGTTTGAGTTGACTTTGTATCTCTAGGGCCCATAAATATGAGGGCACTACCGTTGTAACCGTGAGACGACTTGGCGGTTGGTTTGGGTGGGCGGCAAGGCCGCAGGATCGCCGGATGCCGGTGTAGCTGCTGTTTATGGGGAGGAGCGCCCGTAGTCATTGCCCCGAGGATTAGGCACATCGCTGAACCTCGTTAAAAACATCGTGCCTTTGCGTCGTTCTCGTTCGTGTATTTTCTTCTACGGTGATTATGCTTCCGCGCGCACTCTAACAGGAGGCTCTGGTTGCCATGCTGTAGACCACGGCCTCGTAGTCTCCCCGCGCGGCCCGTCCCAGTAGTAGACGCTGTTGGCGCTGACACCCTCGCCGCGCACCACCGCTGCGTCGTTCATGCCGACGAACAGAGCGTTACCTCGCAGATCCTTGGCCTCCACCACGCTCCAGCACGGGCTGCTCGGCGAATTCCCGGGATCGAACCTGAGAACGAACACGTCGCCCTCAAAGATGTGGATCCAGCGCCGGACTCCTCCTTTTGGCGCCTCGACGGTCGCGTTGCCGGCGCCGGTGGGCCGCCTCCATACCTGGTAGAGCACGCCGTCGCAGAGCACCAGGTTCTTGGCGTCCGTGACCTTGGAGATTGCGTCGTACGGTGAAGGGAAGACGACGGTGCCGAGGGGCAGTTTTCGGCAGAGGCCCCACCTCCATGGGTGGCACCCGGCGGCGGCGGCATTGGTGGTTGAGGTGGAGCACGTGCACCTGGCCGTCCTTGGCCAGGCAGTAGACCTTGCCGTCGTCGTCGCTGTACGCCACGTCGACTAGGACGACGTCCCTGTCCATGAGCGGGCCCGTGTCGTCGATGTGCGACCTGCCGTCGGACGCCCGCCTCTGCACGGCGACCCTGTTGGGCCGGCACAGGCTCACCGCGGTGAAGTCGAGCCGCGTGGGGTTCGGCGAGAAGACGATCTTGGGCGCCGGCTCGTGTGCGGGCTCGTAAAGCCCCGGGTCAAGCGGGATCTCCTCGCCCGTGAACGGGTTGAACAGCAGCGGCCCCACGGGCGCCTCGGCGTCGCCCGCGACGAGCGCGAGCCACCCGTCGCGCGAGGCGCCGACGCAGCGGCAGCCGCCCATCGGCCCGGTCGGCCGGTGCAGGTCGAGGAGCCTGGCCCAGCGCCGCGCGTGGTGGTGTGAGCAGGCCGCGAGCGACACGGGGTGGCCCGCGGCGTCGTCGGCGGGGAGCACGGCGAGAGGCCGTGAGAGCGGCGGCGGGAGCGCGGAGCGCCACGGGCCGCAGACGGCGCGGCACGAGGCGTAGTCGCTGAGAGCGCAGCACGCGGCGATGCTGGAGACGAGGCCGGCGTCGAGGTCCGCCCACGGCCGGAAGGGAGATGAGGCGGCAGCAGGCATGTTGACGCTGCCGCTCATCGGACTTCAGCTTACGAAAAAGAGTTGTTCAAGGAGACGTTGGCATGCAATCCATGGTAGGAGAGCGTGCATATATGCAGGGGCATACAGCACGCGTGCACGTAGAGCTCACGGCCGGGTCTCCTTGTTGCTCTGTAATCGACTCGTTCGTGTACAACTAGAGTTGTCAAGCATATGGAAGTTCATACACTTCTTCTGTATATAAATACATACCTGATAGAACTCGTATTCGTGTCAGCGTGCGTAACTCTTATATACTAACGAAATTTCTATCCATCATTATTACGTTTTCCATCATTATTACGTTTTTGGCTGTGTTTAGTACCCAAAGTTTGGATGCCGAACTTTAAGATTCCTCATCACATCACCAATATTCCACGTCACATCAAATCCTGTTTCCGTGCTAGTGCCAAATTCAATACTACAATATCAAATTTCAAGACTACAAGTGCCGAATTCAGTACTACAAATGTCATAGTGCCAAAAAATTCAGTTGAATTTCAGGATAATAAACACAACCTTTGTACGTAAATCTCTCCCTTTGTACGTAAATCTCTCCTGGACTTCAGAACCTGTGTGATGATGATTCTGGCAATTTTTGTAACATGGTGCAATGTTGGGCCCAAACACCCAGGACGGCTAGCACGACTCGTCCAATTATCTCGGACTCTACCGCCCCACGTTCTCGCCACCGTGTTACCGCTCGGCCCATCCTCGTCACCAGTTTTTCCAGGCGATCTGCAAATGCTATGAATAACATACTCTTTTTCTTTTAAAAAATAACTTCACATTTCGTGTTTTGAAAAGTCAACTAATTTACCAATAGGCATCATTAGAACCATCATACTTGCTGACCATCGATGAACCGATCGGATTAACCAACCAAAGTTGGCCTCCGTCATTATATGTTGAACGGAGGAAAAAGCCTCTGTAACGGTTGGTCGGTAGTACACACCGCCCGTCACACTATAGGAGCTGGCCAGGTTTGAAGTCATTACCCTTAACCGTAAGGAGGGGGATGCCTAAGGCTAGGCTTGCGACTGGAATGAAGTCGTAACAAGGTAACCGTCATCGAAGGTGCAGCTGGATCACCTCCTTTTCGGGGAGAGCTAATGCTTATGTTTATTGGGTATTTTGGTTTGACACTGCTTCACGCCCAAAAAGAAGGCAGCGTGCGCCTCGAGCTAAACTTGGATATGGAAGTCTTCTTTTCGTTTAGAATATCCGTCTCTTTATGTGGGAGCGAACCATCTTCGCTACGGGTCTACCAATCCTATAGCTCCGATATAGATTTAAGTAACTTGGCAGCGGGCCCTGCGGCTAAACGGTTTTGGATGGAAAAGGTAGATGAGAAAGACTTTCCACCTAGAGTCAGAAGTCCACGCTAGATGACCGATCTTTATGAGCTTTAGGATAATTACCTCTATTGGGAACGAATCAAATCAGGTCAAAAGGATTGAAAAAGTCAGTCATTCACAACCACTGATGAAGGATTCCTCGAAAAGTTAAGGATTAGTAGTTCTTTTTCGAAATCCATTTTTACTCCCTGTAATTTTGTGGCGCTATATACTTGTGGAGCTATGTCTAATCGTATTGTTACTCTCTGTAATTTTGTGGCAT
Organism: Hyparrhenia diplandra; assembly: GCA_015847255.1. Taxonomy (NCBI): domain Eukaryota; kingdom Viridiplantae; phylum Streptophyta; class Magnoliopsida; order Poales; family Poaceae; genus Hyparrhenia; species Hyparrhenia diplandra. The sequence goes on from JADLZK010010092.1 coordinate 27,869, forward strand.
TACTGTGTTCTCTTCGCAAAACTGCATTTGTTCAGATGATATGCCGCAGGACAAGGTGTATTTTACATTCAAAAAGAACAAAGTGATATTTCGTTGAGTAACATCCATTTATATACATTCCCAATTACCATGTCTTTACAAGATAATGTTCAGACTAGTCGCAGAAGAAAAGAACCATCTGGACCGAACATGAAGGATGGTATGGTCCAAACAGAATTGCATTGGTTTTCTTGACTACCATGAAATTTCAGAACACTGTCCCAGAACCAAGAAAAATTAAGACTAACTTTCGTCTTGGTGGAGATGGCTGTCTGGCAGCGCTCATCCAAACACGCTCCTCGCACAGATTGTGTTTTGGACGTACTACAAGACAGACTGCTGACAGTCCATGGAGTGTAGGAGTATTCTACGACGTCTCTCAGCGATGGCGACCCTTCCTCGCTTGTCTGCTCTCCAACATTACTATCTTTTTTCCGATCCTGATGTCTCCAAGTCCCGCGACCCATCAGACATCGCTGCCTCCTTGCTTGTCCTCTAAACAGACAAACAAGAAGCTGCCAGAATCAGCCAAAGCGGAAATGGTGTACGATTGCTTGCAACGAGCCTTTCCCGGTGTTGCAATTCCAAAACGGTTCGCTTGCCAATTTGCGACGAATTCGTAAATCACCGGCGTTCAGCTTGCCTGCTTCAACCCGCGGTTTTCCCGATCAGCTTGCAATACGATCAGGTTTGTTTTCCCCTTTCGGAGAGTAGTAAAAGACAGCAAACTAGGCGCGTGGTGTGTCGGTCGCTTGTCTCACCAAACCGGCGACATGGAAGCCAGCCAGCCAGCTCGTCTCGGTGCCGTCCGGTCCGGCCTGACAAGCGGCGCCAGCACGCGCACGCACGCCTCTAAATAGAGCTCCGATCCGAGCGAGGCCGCCAATCCCGCCGCCCCCCACCCACCCACCCACGCAAAGCGAACCCGGCCGGCCGCGTCAGGGACAGCGCAGCACAGCTACAGCTAGCAAGTCCGGGACAGGAGCGGCGACGATGGCGGTGGCGGAGATCCCGGTGATCGACCTGCGCCTCGCCGGCTCGTCGCCCGAGGAGTCGGCGCGGCTGCGTGCCGCGTGCGAGCGCCTGGGCTGCTTCCGGGTGACCGGCCACGGCGTGCCCGCGGGGCTCCTGGCCGAGATGAAGGCCGCCGTGCGCGCGCTCTTCGACCTCCCCGACGACGCCAAGCGCCGCAACGCCGACGTCATCCCAGGCAGCGGCTACGTCGCGCCCAGCGCCGCCAACCCGCTCTACGAGGCCTTCGGGCTCCTCGACGCCGCCGCGCCCGCCGACGTCGACGCCTTCTGCGCGCGCCTCGACGCGCCGCCCCACGTCAGGTTGGTTGGTTGGTTGACTGTTTTCACACAAAAATCAATCGCGCCTTTTCTTGGTCGGTCCGTCAAGACAATCCGAATCCGGCCTGCACGCAGGGAGACCGTCAGGACCTACGCGGAGAAGATGCACGACGTGATCGTCGGCGTCGCCGGCGAGCTGGCCTCCAGCCTGGGGCTAGCAGTAGAGGAGCACTCGTTCCAGGACTGGCCGTGCCAGTTCCGCATCAACCGGTACAACTACACGGCGGAGACGGTGGGCTCCTCCGGCGTGCAGACCCACACGGACTCGGGCTTCCTCACCGTGCTCCAGGAGGACGAGTGCGTCGGCGGGCTCGAGGTGCTGGACCCGGCCACCGGCGAGTTCGTGCCCGTCGACCCCGTCGCGGGCTCCTTCCTCGTCAACATCGGCGACGTCGGCACAGTACGTACGGTACCCCGCACGCCCAAGAATTCGACCGACGCTAGCTGTGAGTGACCCTGCGTCTCGTGCGTTCTTCCATTCCAGGCGTGGAGCAACGGGAGGCTGCACAACGTGAAGCACCGGGTGCGGTGCGTCGCGCCCGTGCCGCGCATCTCCATCGCCATGTTCCTGCTCGCGCCCAAGGACGACGGCGTCAGCGCCCCGGAGGCGCTCGTGGACGCGGACCACCCGCGCCGCTACAAGGCCTTCAACTACGACGACTACAGGAGGCTCCGGCTGTCCACCGGCGAGCGCGCAGGGGAGGCGCTGGCGCGGATGGCGGCGTGACATGGTCACCCAGTGGTTTGGAAGCCGACAGCGACAAGCCGTTAATTATAGAGTCGTGGTGACATGTGAATTGCTGTTGGGTCTGATCAATAAAAATATGCAACACTTGCAAGTCTGGCACACGTGCAGCCGTGGACACACACGGGGATCTCTATGGTAATATAATCTGGAAAAAGCAGAGTTCTTATGGTTAATGATACAGATAAATGATGTCAGATCACTTTTCTAGACTTTGTGTGCCCCATTGCATGTTGTACAGTTGTAGACAGGCCCCCGTTTAAAGAGAAAACTATAAAAAGGATGGATATTTGGAAAGACGGCACAATGTCAATGTTGGTCTACTTTGGGCTGGCCTGACCAGTATCCAATCTAATATATATCCATTTATGGATTTTATATTTTATGGATTTTATATTACACAAAACCGTGGTTAAACTTGAAAAAAAGTAAGAAGGGAGTTTTGTGGGCCTTTTTTTAGTAACAAGGGTCTGAGGAAAATTAACATAAGTATGCTATGTAACTTATATTGGAAGATTGATCAAGAGCCTGGTTTTGGCAACTTGGCAAGACACGATTATAGCCACGTACTCTTTCAGTAGTAAATTTGTTGCAAAACCCAGTCTGCGACTGTAAATTTGACAAAATCACACCAGTAGGACGACACTATTTTATAGCTTGGTTATGTCCAACAGTAAAAAAACTCATCAGGTAGAAAAAATCAGAAGTCCTGATATGTGTTCTATGCGGATTGGATACGAGGTCCGGCTGTCCTGTCTCTGCTTTCCTCTGTACTTCCTATAAAAAATATATCGGAGGGTCAACGCGGAGAAGATCCGTCTTGCAACGATCATCAATTCAATTTCTATCGACGTACGTACTATGACACGATCGACATCGATCGATCGCTTCTCGGCTTTCTCGAAGAAGCAGAAGACGCTAGCGACGAAGCTGAAGCCTAGCAAGATGATGTCGTCCAGCTGTTTGCCTTTGCTCGTCTTTCAGCACCGAAACCAATTCAATGGCGACGCCGGCCGGATGCTTATGTTCAGCATATCTCAGAAGAGCCTGCACACCAGCCTGGAGTTGGAACCGGACCTCGTAGCAAACAATAACGTGTGCTGGACCACCCCGCAGGGTTGGATGCTGGTAGTCTCCCCCTGGCCCTCTTCAGCAACCACGGCGTGGCTATGGAACCCTCGTACCAAGAACAAGATTGCTCTGCCGGACCTCGAGGAGAAGCATGGCATCCCAACAATGGGCTCCAAGTGCTTGCTCACGCACAGAGACGCAACCCATCCAGAATGCCTCGTCGTGCTCTTCGAGTACAAGGAACCCATCATGTGGTGCTGCAAGGTCGGCGGCGGCGATGGTGGCGGCCACGGTGGTGGCTGGAGCCGCTACGCGTACGACATCGGTGACTACGACGTCCCCGGCGAGCCTCTAACTAAAGCTGTCATCTCCAGCGTCGCCGCAGTTCAAGGGGAGTTCTTCTTCATCAGCTCAGCAGAAGACATGTGCGCCATCAACTTCTCCTCGACTGATCACCAACCCGAGTTCCAATACTTCGACGCCCGCATGGTTGATTTCCCTGAGGGGATGAACTCGGGGTGCTCGTGGCTGGTGGAGCACGACGACGAGCTCTACCTGGCGTGCGTCATGTTTGTTGGCTTTGATGCGGATAACATTGGCGCCATCCATGTGTACAAGATGGACTTCTCGACGAAAGCTTGGTGCAGGGTGCGTGACATCGGAGACGCCGTGTTCCTCCTGGAGGACGGCGGCAACATGGGAGCCTCCTGCCAAGCGAGCCCCCTAGGGCTTAAAGAGAACCAGATTTACTTCATGAAGAATTTCAACGCGGACGATGCAGATTTGTGCGTCTTTGACATAGAATCAGAGAAACAAGAGATTACTCAAGCCCACCATCATGAGCACCACCTGAATCTATGCCGCAAACCTTTTTGGATCCTTCCAGGCTTCCACCGAGCTGTCTAGCTATGCAGACCGAGACCTCTCGTTTGAACAGTAGTGTTTTTATGGCCCTTATTAATAATTAGTAGAAGTGTGTTAAGTTCTTTGATGGCTAGCTTAATAAGTATTTCTCCATCCCAAATTGTAAGTCGTTTGACTTTTTTAAGATCAAGTTTGACTACTTGTCTTATTCATTTTTTTTTTTTGCAAAATATCACTTCTTTTGTCGTAGTTTGCTTTATTAATACAATTTCTTCAAGAATAACTTTAATTTGGTCATTTTTGCATAAATTTTTTTTGAATAAGACGAGTGGTCAAATTTGGTGTCAAAAAAGTCAAACGACTTACAAATTGGGATGGAGGAAGTAGCAAATGTTTGTTTAGTTTCTTTGTTCTTGTGCACGCGGTTTATATAGTACTAAATCCGTCTAAATTGTAGTTCGTTTGACTTTTTTCAACCTCAACTTTGACCGCTCGTCTTTTATTCAAAATTTTGTGCAAAATATCACTTCTTTTGTTATGGCTTGCTTTATTAACAAATGATATTTAAAAATGACTTAAATTTAACTGTTTTTTGTGCAAATTTTTTGAATAAGACGAGTGGTCAAACTTAGAAAAAAAAAAAAAGTCAAACGGAGGGAGTATTAAAAAGAACAATATAAATCAGTCCGTGATGAAATATTACTATTTGTGTAATACGTACATGCGTTTTTTCTTTGAACCGTAGCATTTGAAATTTGATGTTTGAGGAAAACTCTGGACGCGCCGGTCAAGTAGTAACTACTGCTACTATTTCCATGTGTAATAATAATTGATTGATTGGGAAGACGTTTTGAGTGGTAATTATTTGATTTTCGCAGACATGATTAATGATTTAAAACCTCTGAATAAAGTAGCAATTAGTTATATTCATACCGTCTATGAATACAAAGTATTTGAACCATTGCAAATTTGCAACTAGCTTGACTTGTATTAAAGTTTGGTTAGGCTAAATGATCTTCACATTGTCCCTGCCATAAATATTTTTTCTCCCTACCTTATCGTTTGGCAGAATTTGCTGGGGGACACTGAAAAACGCGTGGCTTTTGTCCCGGACAAAAAAAGAATGCCTTTGCCCAAACACACTAAAATTTTGTGTTCATTTGTCACAGGACACCGCCGTCGCCCTCCGTCTGCATCGTCGTCTTCCCCGAGGAGCTCCTCGCCCTCGTCTTCGTCTTCCTCGGCTCAGGCGACCGCAACCGCTACTCCCTCGTCTGCCACCGCTGGCTCGCCGTCGAGGCCGCCTCCCGTCTCCGCCTCACGCTCGACGCGCGGGCGCAGCTCTCGCCGACTCCGCGCTGCTCCGCCTCCTCGCGCGCTTCCCGCCGTCTCCAAGCTCACGCTCAAGTGCGACCGCCGCGCCGAGAGCGTCGGCGACCCCGCCCTCACGCTCATCTCCCTCCGCCTCGGCCCGGTCCTGCGCCACCTCAAGCTCCGCTCACTGCGCGCAGTCACCGCTCTCCCTCAAGCGCCTCCGCGGCCTCGCCGACTCAGACCGGCGGCGCGCTCGCCCATCAGCGAGCTCGGGCGGCGGAGGCCCGGCGGCAGCAGCTCGGCGAGCTCAGGCGGCGGAGGCCCGCCGACAGCTGCTCAGGCGCGGAGCCCGGTGGCCGAGGCTGGGCCACAGCGGCTCTGGCGCGGAGGCTCGCGGTGCGCTTGCCGTCGGCGAGCTCGGGCGCGGAGCTGGGCAGCAGCTCGGCGAACCCGCCACCAGCAACTCGGGCGCGGAGCTGGGCAGCAGCTCGGCGAGCTCGGGAAGAAGATAAGGTGATGGGCGATGCAGACGGAGGGCGACGGCGGTGTCCTGTGACCAATGAACATAAAATTTTAGTGTGTTTGGGCAAAGGCATTCTTTTTTAGTGTCCAGGGGCAAAAGCCATGTTTTTCGGTGTCCCCTGGCAAATTCTGCCTTATCGTTTAGTGCTCTGTCGTTTCGTTCTCCCATTCTCTCCAACCTCCAGATGCAGAACGCAGGCATGAAGCGCACCTAGCAAAGCAAGCACGGGCGGGGCGGTTGGCTCGCGAGGGCGGAGGCGCGGGCAGCACACGCGGCGCCGCTGGGCGAGGGCCGCCCGGGCCCTGCTCCGCAACACGGCAATAGAAACAAACTCTGAATCTCTGATGTCCTGAACCTATCCAGAACTGCTGCAATCCCCACACCACTATCCAGCTCGAGCAGAGGCAGAGGCAGACGGCGATGCTCTCCTCTCCCGCCCGCTCTCCTTTCCGCCTACCCGCTACCCGTTGCGGCGCCGGCGCTCGACGGAGGAGCGCGGCCGCCGGGACCATCACGATGCGGGACCGGAGCAAGAACCGGAAGCCGACGCAGCGAGGGCGGTACCTCAGCACCGAGGCCATCCAGGCTGTTCAGTCTCTCAAGCGTGCCGTGCTCCGCGGCGCCCCAGCTGCCGCAGCCGCGGTGGAGCCCAAGCTGCGGCGCCTCCTCAAGGCGGACATGGTCGCCGTCTTCCGCGAGCTCGCCGCGCAGGGCGAGGCCCTCCTGGCCCTCCAGGTACGAGGTGTTATATGTGCTTGCTGCTTCATCGACAGCTCGCATGAAGCTATTGGGAATGGCCTTTGTGGCTAGCTATTTGGGCGTTGCAAATTATCAATTGCCTGTGAATATGTGGATTATTAGCAACTAATTTGTGAAATCGTTAATTCCTGGGGTTCCTTAATTCCTGTCATGGGATTGTGCCATTCTGAACTATGTCATCTGCTTAAGTTCTGCACACTGCCCAAATTCTCAAAACTGAAGCATATCTTAATGCTCAAGGAGATAACAAATTTGAGAACAATGGTTTAGCTAAAACCTGTCAGCCTTTGTAAACTACTCCTAACAGATGCTTATGCACTATATAGTTGTTTATAAACTTCATTTCCATTATATAGATGCGATGTATTTCCAGTCTAAGTCACCAATTTATCACCAGTTTATTATAAACTTAACTTCTTGCAGTTATACCTTTTTAATGTTAGCTTCTGTAAATGACCTTTTTGGGGGATATGCTGGTACATATTCCTCATAAATTTTAGCATAATATCTCCACTCTTCCTAGTTCTTACTCTGCTGTTATATGCATATTAGCATTACTAGATGATGCTACTGCTAACATGTAGAAACTTCTAGTCCTGAACAAAGAAACAAAAACCATGATGCTTCTCAGTTTCACAATGTTGTTAATTCTGATAGGTCTTTGAGGAGATTCGGAAGGAGCATTGGTACAGGCCTAGGTTGCTTTGGTATGTAGATCTTGTTACAGTGCTTGCAAGCAAAGGTCTGCGGATTGAGGTCGACAAAGCCTGTTCATATCTGAAGAGGGAACAATTGGAGCCTGACACTGAAGGTTTCAATCTGCTTCTGAAGGCACTCCTAGATGCAGGCTTCACACAGTTAACAATGGACTGTTTCCGTCTAATGAAATTGTGGGACAGTGAGCCTGACAGGATAACATATACAACATTGATCAAAGGTCTTGAATCCCTAGGAAAGATGGAGCTATCAGCTGGTATTCGGATGGAGGCAGAAAATGATTATGGTTCCTTGGACTTCCTTGATGAAGTGGAGATCGATGAGGTTTGCAGAAGTAGTTCTTAACAGGACGGGTCAATCTTGCTCTTTGATCCAACCAGCAGGAGTAACTCTTTCTGAAGATTAGAATGAGATTATACGGAATCTTGGTAAATAATTCATTCCTAGATATTATATGCAATTTTTTAGAAATTAGAACAACAGAACTTGTTGCAGGAACTACTATTATTGACTACTAATAATATCTAGCTGTTTGTTATGTATTCAAAAATCTTGAAGGGCTACCTGCAGTTTCAGTGCATCCTAAACTTATTTTTGTTTGAGATGGTACTTGTGTAGCTGTATCTAATCATACTGATTCCTTGAAAAAAATAGTGGCAGTGTGGCATTGCTGTTTTCTCTTAGCAAAACTGTATTTATTTTTATGTGCAAATGTTTATATAAATCCAGATTCCAGAGAGTAGACCACAAAGTTGAACCCAGATGGTAGATTCTCGGAACATGAGAGCAAACTATACTAATGGCAGACTCAGATTTATTTTTTCAGATTTGGAATATGAGTGGCAGACTCAGATTTAACTTTCCTGGAGTACTGTCCATTCTGTCCTGGAATATGTTGAGATTCCCAATTCTGTCCTCACGAAGGATTGTGGAATGGTAACCTGAAATTTCAAAATAGAATTGCATTGCTTTCTTGGCTAACATGAAATTTCGGAACAGAATTGCATTGCTGTCCCTGTAACCAAGACAAAGGATTACTCATTTTTTGTTCTTGGTATAGAACGTCCTGAAAAAGCAAGCCATCTACGAAACACGAAGAATCAACAAAAGAACAGAGTCTGCTAGTCTCTATGCTTCTCTATGACTCTATCTTTGCATCATTCTGAAACCCTACACCGCATGTAACTGCTCCCCAGGGGCTCGTCGCTACGGCGTGATGCGCACCAATCTCAAGTCATGCATTGGGGGCGGCGGCCGCATCTCCCACCGTGATCACGACCGGTCCAATCTCCTCCTCCTCATCATCCTCCTCGTCGTTGATGCCGTTGCCGTAGTAGTCCACCGCCGGCTCCTCCTCTGGGATCACATCGTTGTAGACCTTCCAGATCACCAGGCCCTTGGCGTTGGGGTGGAACACGACGCCGCGGAAGGTGGGCGCGGTCTCCTTGATGCGGAACTCCTTCATCCTCCACACCGTCTTCTTGATCTTGCCGCGGGCCCCGGCAACGTGGAACGCGAACCTGCGGCGGAACGCGTAGGCCTCCCCGTCGCGGCCGACATACTCCTTGTCGCCGCCGTCGCGCCGCCAGCACCCGCCCGCCGCCACGTCCCGGACGTCGTCGTCGTCGTGGCGCGTGCCGAAGAAGTGGGCCCAGACATGGCCGTGCACGCCCCTGTTGCGGCGCGGGAACGGGAGCGCCTCCGGCCGCACGGCGTAGACGTCGACGCCGTCGGCGATGGTGTCCTCGTAAAGGTCCTTGATGCTGGCGCCGCTGAGCGCCCTGGGGATGAGGTAGTCGTCCAGGAGGCTGCGGTCCTTGGGTTGGAAGACGTAGCCGGCGGGCAGGACCCGCTTCCTCCTCCGGCACCGTGTCCGGAGCCTCGAAGGGAGCAGTGGTGACGCCCGGCGGCGTCTGCGCCATGGATGGATGGATCGCGCACGCGCAGGGACTTGTCCCAAGTTGGTTGGGCTGAGAATCTGAAACAGATGATAGAATGTTTTGAACTGGCTTGTCAACTTATCCTGTCACTCTCCCGTGCTCGTCTGGCGGCCTTGTCTCTTGGGCCCGGGCCTCCGCCATCATTTCCCACCTCCCAAAGCCCGTACTCAAGCTCGGCCCTGTCTCTCATGGTCCCACTCATGGGCGCAGAGGGTGGAGGCCCTATAACATATTTATCGTGTTTCTATTTATGATTTATCAAATTACATAGATACTCTCACCACACGTACACTCATCTGTACAAATACACACGGAACCCTACTCCTATGAACATATTTGAAGGTTAAGCCAGCAATCTCGATTAACGAAGTCACCACAAATATGCCTTGTTATCGACAGGAATATCACCTACCACTGTAAGTACAATATTATTAAATTTAGAAAAAAAAACACTCCCATAGGGAGTCGAATAGGATCGGATCAGAGGTGCTACTGATGCTCTCTTATCATCTGGAGTAAATATCAACCACGACTCATCTCTCCACAACTTTCCCTCGCCGGTCACGCTTCCACGTTCTATGCTCGCCTTTTTTTTTGTCGTTGGGCAAACATTGAATATGCTGCATGAAAATGTAATGGGTACCAATAAAGAATAGGGAGTAATGGTGTTCAAATAATGAGACAACTGCCTCCGGCCTCGGTTGATGCCACTAGGACCGTTTCGCTCATTGAGGTATGTTTTACTTGGCTGAATATAGCCTAACTTGGCTTTTGAATTCAGGCGTATGAGGGCACTTAAAGCAAGTATTATAAGCCTACATCAGCTACATCAGCGGCGACTCGCGTAGACACGAAAAGAAAAAAGCATAGCCGGGCGGAGAGAGGAGAAGAGAGAAAGAGCGGGCGGTCTCGCCACACGCCGCCCCCAAAGCGGGCAATTTGCTATGTAGTGCAACCGGTGTGCCTCCCATCGGCTCTTCAAGGTTTTTGGACCATAAACACCATTAACAAAGGTGGAGCCCGCCACCACCATTTCGTAGCTCAGGTGAGCTGGAGCGGAGACGCCAAGATGCATAACATAACCATTAATCTTGCTCTTACAATACGAGACTCTACATAGAGTCTAACGCTATTTATTACCTCGAAGATATTGTAGACTTGGAGTCTAAATAAGACCGGATGGAGTTTTGATTTGAGAGAGCATTGTTGAGCCAAGACTTTTGAACGAGACGAAGACACTGCCTGCCTTTCATTGGCAGGAGATAAAGAAGAAATGAGCATGTTGAAAGGGTTTTATGCCACGGATACCACCTCTATGTCTCATGGGGATTTAACTCCCGAATCACTATCTTTTCTAATCGGTAGATGAAAAACCAAGAGATTCTCTCGATTTGCTCATGTGCAAAAAGACTAAATTCTCTTGAATTTAGCTAAGAAATTCTCTTGATTCGCTCATGTGTAAAAAGATAGAATTGTCCTAAATTCAACTAAACCATTCTTTTTAAGACAACCCGCTAAAACTCGTAATATAACCGCTTGAATTTTCCCCTCTCATCCGTGCTTGCTTTAGAGTATTAGTTTTTCTTCCTCTCTCTTCCATAAATACACTTTGTCATATCAAGAAAGTACAATAGACATTAGCTTAGACTCTACGGTAGAAGTCTGCATTGTGAGTGTAACACCACCGGTGTTACTTTTCTAATTAAAATTTAATTAAGTAATAATCGTGCTTTATCATTATGCATTAAGGCATAAGATGCATTTCATGTTTAAATATATATCATGTGGTGTGTGCATATGCTATGCTTTATTTTTGGATGAGTTGTTTGAGTAATAGTATGAAAGGGTAAATTGATCTCGGTTTAAAGAAAACCCTAGTTTTCCTAACCCTCTTTTACCCCTTTTCAATAATTCAAAATCCATGCAAAATTTGATGTTGAGCCCAAAAGCAAGTTTGTAGATCTTTTCACAATGAACAAGAACCATATTTTGAGTTTTTAAAGTTTAGTTCAAAAATGTAAAGTAATTTTGAATCCCGACAAACCCTAATGTGAACCCTAAATTCAAAATTCAAAATGGAGGCCGAATTTGAAAATGTTCCAATTGTGAAAATTGTAGATCTTGAAAAGTTGAGCAACTTTTATTTTTGGAGATTTTCAACTTTTATTCAAATTTTGAAAGTAATTTCAAAAATACGAAATCTAGGGTTGGAGCTACGATGAATCGAGGGGGGAAATTTCCTTTTTATCTTCCGCTCTCCACGCTGCCCGCGTCCGCCCGCGCCGCCGCTCTTTTCGCGACCTCTCGCGACGCCGGTCACTTGCGAGTTCGTGAAGACGCGAGGCACATCCTCGACCATCCTCTTGCCCTATAAAAGCTAAGTCGGCCGCTTTTTTCTCTTTTTTCTTCTTTCTTCCACCGCCCGCGCCGACCGGGCCGCCGGGCCGTTTCGTCGCCATTGTTCCACCACCGACCACTTCGGCTCGTGACAACCCCGCCTTGTCGTTCAGGCGTCTGCAGAGCCCCCGCCACACCTTTTTGCCCCGGAATCGGCCGCCGCCGCATTGTTTTCCTCACAACCGACAAAGGCGCCCCGCAGCCGCCGCCGTGGTCAGCCGCCCGGTGAGCCTTGGCCGGTTTTCTTTAAGCGTTTTAGTTCCGCCTTGATCACGGGAATCATGGTCGGCCCGCTTGTTTTGTCGGCTAAAGCCCCGGCATTTCCGAACGCTGCGGTCCGCCCCGCCGCCGCCATCGCCGCCGGTGACCTAGCTCCGCCGCGTTCCCATCCAAACCAACACGAGCATCGAGTTCCCGTGAGCTCCCGCCCCCTCTCGTCCTTTTTCCTTTTCCACTCTATCGCCGTGACGCGGGCCGAACGCGCGTCTTCGCCAAGCAAGGCGGCGACCGCCGGCGGCCATGGTCGCGGGCACGCGCCCACAGTGGCAAGCCACTGATGTGCCTGCATCAGAAGCAAGAAGGCCGGCCCAATAGAAACAAGTGATGGGCCGAATCAAATCATGGGCCAAAATAAAAATAAAATCGCCCACAAAGGAATAGTATCAGGCTAAATGAACAGTGCTAGGCCGTGCACAGTGTCGGGCCAGAATCGGTCCTAAACCCTTTTCCTTTTATTAAATGTTTTATTCAATTTCAATTGTTTGAATAGTGTCTCGATTTTCTAAATTTCATATAAATTCAAATACTAGCTTAAAATTCTTGAAAATTTTTGTGTAGCTTTCCTATGAGTATATCTACCCATGAAAATATGAAACTTGAATTTTAAATAGTTTGGGCATGATTTAAAAATACAATCTTTAATTGGAAAATGCATCTTCCATGAATTTTAGAAAATAAAATATTTATTCAAAAATCATGAAAATTTATTTGATGCTGTTTTATGATGTGTCCTACTTGTATAAAAAGATTGGAGTCATTTTGAAATGTTTAAATTATTTTCTATATTATGCTTTAATTTATTTATTAGAATAAAGATAGTGATTAGTGCTTGATGACTTAGGTTATGAATGATCTTGGGAGTGCTTTTGTGAAACTTGGATCATACCATAATCAAATGGTCCTTGAGAACTCCTTAGGCAATGGTGATGATATCTTGTAGAATAGTTCAACAAGTTGGTTTTGTTGGGTTACAACTTTATCGTGAAAGAAAGTTGTACTTAAGATGTTTATCATTTCATGCATCATCAAGCATCATGTTTACCATTCCATCATGCTAAAGCATGCATCATCATCTACGTGTAGAGTATACGCGAGAGAGAGTCGGATCGTGTTGATGAAGCTTTTGGAGAAGATGCATCCACCCGATGTGTTGGTGTCAAGTGTGACGTGGGTGGTCCAACTTCGAATCTAACTTTTTACCGCAACACAGGCAAGCCCTAGTTCATTTAAACATTCCTTGTGTTTTTACAAAGCTTTATATCACCTTTGCTTTATACACTTTGCATTAGGTGATAGGAGTTGTGTGATAACCTAATTGATGCATTACCAATCCTTGATTATTTCGATATCTACCTTGATAGCCCGTTTTGGTAAAATGCTTAGAAATGCTTAGCCATGCTAAATTAGTTAGACTTTTGAGTCAAAATGTGACAAGTCTCTTATGATAGCCCGAATGGGCATTTAATGAACAAGGATGTTATATGATGAAACCATATTGGAATATGGTGTTTAACTTGAGACCTGGGTCGGGTAATTTGCACCGAGAATGGAGTCTCAAGATAGTATTTCCGCTTGTCGATTAAGGACCGCTCGTTGTAGGCAATGTGGACCGAGACTTTGGAACGCAAATCGCGCCGAGGTCTTTTGACCAATGGCACGCCTGATCTGGCGCCGCCCGGACAGATAAAACTAGTAATCGATCACATACTCTAGTAAGCCCGATCTCGGGGGTGTCAAATCGAAACGCATAAACCGCCAAGACCGGGAGTGGAGAGATGGCGGAGTAGCGTGTACACTCGTGGGTTAAAGTCCCGATGCCCGTGGGTTAGATTCCCGTGGTGTGAGGTGTATTGTGCTCTCGGGTGGCGAGGACGCGGTTCCGCTTTTGAGTATCCAAGAAAGGGTTGATATATGCAAGTTTAGGTGCTACATATGTCGTGGTGGAAAGAACTCCCTATTTGGGTTAATCGATTTCGAAATCGCCGTGTTTCTCGGACATGGAGACTCGGTTTCCCCTTACATCGTGAGATTAATTATGAAACTATGAAGAGATGGAATAAGTGATGAAATATCTACGAAGTGTGTGCTCTAGTATAAGATCACCTAGAGTAGGTGAGAAACTAATTTGGGATTAAAATATTGAAAGTAAGGATTCATTACTAGTAAGCTTTTCTCGCAAAAAGAATCCTTGACTCTTGCTAAAAGCCTTACCTTGAATCCTAATAGACCAACATTCCCGAGTCTTCTCCTTTTTTTTTAGTCGGGTAAGTCTTGTTGAGTACTCCCCGCACTCGGGGTTTGTTAACCCTTGTTGCGTGTCTTGACTCATCTTTGTTTAACCAAGGTTATGTCGGTGGGCTCGACATGATCCGGTGTCTTCTAGTTCTACCTAGCTTCCGCAAATAAGTTAAGTTTACTCAAATGTAACTTATTCATAATTTATAAAATTAATGTTATTATTCTTTCCAAGACTCGATCTATATTTTTTGTAACAAATGTTGTAATGTTGTAGCTACTCCTTTGTTGATCCCGTATGAGTTATCAACAGGGCTTCTTAAGTTATCGGGTGTAGATCGACAAATTGCCAAAGGTCTTTGGGGACAACAAAGTGTGTGTGGGCCCGTAATTAGGAGGTTACATTACAGTGAGTGCCCTAAGAAATCGCCTGGTTGCAATTCCATTCTAGAGTCTAGACCTGACCTGCGTCCAGCTAACTCCCCACCGCTTATCTCGCTTGGAATGGATTATTGTGTTTCTAGCTGTCTTGGCTTGCGCGTGCACACATAGAGAGTCTTGGACCTAACCTCGCACGTCCTGCTAACTTCCCATAGCCCTTGGTGCTTTATGCATCATGACCGGCATATAAGAGGAATATTGTCTCATGAGACGATCCGGTCCTCTTAGGCCATGCTCAATGCTCCACGCTGTTGGTAGCCCTGTAAGTGCCATATAGGCTCGGATAGCTAAAAGTCGAAGTTGTTGGCCTCGTAGGTGCCGTTGGTCTACTGTAGAGGCAGCGGGTGCTTTGTCAGACAAAAGTTCAGAGCATCCAGGCTGTGTTCAGCCAAAATTTCTCTCCAAAATTTCCTACACTTCCATCACATCCCATCACATCGAAACAATAAATGCACCAAAATGCGCATGTCCGGAATATGAAATGTAAGTAAAAAAATAAACTAAGTACACAGTTTAGATGTACATTATGGAGACGATTCTTTTAAGCCTAGTTACCCCATGATAGGATAATATTTACCACAAACAAACTAAACGAGTTACGATCTTTTTCAGTTCACACTGCGCCAAATTTTGGCGAGAATTACAAATTTTTGACCAAACATTTGGTCTCTAAACACACCCGGCCGAGCATTGGGAGAGAAAAGCGAGAGACCTTGTCCACAGGTTCCACAAGTTTGTCACAAGTCATGCCCTTGGTGGGCGGTCACGTCTCAGCATCCATCCTGAGGTAGTACGCAGTTGCACAAAGTCACGTTATCGTCCATACTATACCGTCTGTAACCTGCTGAACTTTGCAAATCTATGGTAACATTTATCACATTGTCAATTTACCACAACGTGTTGGTGTTGGTAGACATGGCCCTACTAGTCCTTTGTATAGGGATTTGCTATATCTCTTTCACAAGAAAACTAACAAACTTTTCTTGCAACCACCTAGAACCTTGGATTACCATTCAAAGGATGGGGTCTGTCCTTGTACAAACTGGTCTTCAACACAGGAAAACAACTGGGTCCGTCTACAGTAACGGGTTCATCCGAAACCCGATAACTGGTATGGCTGTGCAGATCTGCCTGTTTTCTAGCTCTATGCTATTGGGCCACGGTGCAGCCATGTGCTTCTGTAAACAAGGAAACCCGAATAACAGTAATGGTTCAAGATCCGAAACCCGTTAACCAAGTCTGTGCCCTTCTGTCGCATGCTTCTGTGATTCTTTTTCTCCTGTTAATACCATGCTTCTGTCCTTGTTTCTCATGTGTTGCTTCGGACAAAGGAGAGGCTGTACAGAACATGAATGTTAGGATGGGGGCGATGACCCTTCAGACAAAGAAGCTATACTGAAGCTGTAGTCTCACATTAGAGAACCCAAATAGAAAGCTTTGCTTACCAAACTCCCAACGTGTTTGTACTAGAGCAAATCTTCGGGTTATGCACAAGAAATGGTATAGTTCTTAGAAGGAAGTCAAGTTCATGTTGAAAATCTGCATCAAAGATAGCTACAAAATCACATTCTTGCAGGAAAAAAAATGATCGACTTTTCAGATAGCAGCCTTCACTACGTAATGCATAGCAAATTGCTACACTTCCTTACAGCTTGATACAATTGCACACACACTCTTGCAATTCAATTCACTAACGCTATCAGGCTAACACCAAGTTGTATTCTCTAGCAACAGTTAGCTCAAGCAAAAGACGAGTAAGCAGTGCTAAGCACTTATATGATCTCACCATGTGCTTACCAAGCTGATCTGTGGACTTCTGTAGCCTTGGACAAAGGAACATGTTCTCCATTGCCTTGGACTTCTGTAGCCTATACTAGTGTTTCTTTCCTACAAGCAACCTCAAGTTAATTAAATAGTAGGGAAGTTCCACGCTAGAAAAACAACAAAGCACAAAAGTAGGTTGATCTACTGAGTTTTGGGCAGACCACCGACAATTATAGTGGTGAGCAACAGGAGGGAAGCTGTAGGGGGCAGATCGACTACATGAATAAAAACCATTCCAATTCCTTCAGCAGAATCCATAACTTATCTTGTGTCAGTAACTAACTGAAGGAATATACACAAAAAAAAAGTAGGCAAGTAGTTGTATAGTCAAATTGTACAATCAAAGGCACAAAAGTAGCATGCAAAAATAATAAGATTGGTCAATCTAAGCACTAACGTTGGAGACCAAAATCACCAAAAGGTAGAATACCTTCATTCTGAATAATGCACACACTAGAACTTGTACTTGTCAAAAAACTAAGCGAAAAAAAGAACCATTTATTCACCATGCCATACATGCTCATAGTCGTATACACAGAGATGCCTTATTAACAGTAATTCAAGGCAAAAATGCCCTTGCCTCCTGCACCCACCGATAAACAACCATTCAGTGGAAGAGAAGAGTGAGGAAGGAGAAATCAAACATACAGTGGAAGATATGCTTTGCCAAGGTCTCATGTGGCATGAACTCTACGACGAGGAGACGCTCACCACTCTCGCATCAGCAACCGATCAGATTGCCAGGCAACCACTGCGCAGCTGACCAACAGCCCTTGCCTCCCTCCTGCACCCACCGACAAAACAACCATTGAGTCAGACATCACAGAGACTGAACAAATACCCACTCTATCTAAATAAGAGGGTCATGACCTAGCACAAAGGACAAGATTCAAGATAAAGACAAGGACAAGGCCAGTGGGTAGGGGACAATACAAGGCACAATACAAGGGACAAGACACGGGACTATACAACACAATGAACAATACAATACAATACAATAAAATAATAAGTACAAGACAAGGGACAATCCAAACACAATTTGCAGTGTCCTCGTGATGAATCGCGTCTCGGCCTCGAGGGCCTAACGCCCACTCGGCCTCGTTTAAAAAGTGTTATTTTTCAAAAGGCGCCTTCAGCGCCAAAGGTTTATATAGGGAATCAAACAATGCCATTTTGTACTTTGTTGTCTTGTATCGCAGGGTCTCTCGCTTGTTTTTAAACAATTTGTTTTGATTACAAGGGACGATACAGGGAGAAAACATCAGACATAAACAAGGTTACAGAGTTAACAATGTCATTTTGTACTTTGTGTATCGTAGGGTCCCCGCTTGTTTTTAAACAATTTGTTTTTATTACAAGGGACAATACAGGGACAAAACATCGACATAATGCTAGTGCTCATTTATTCGTGTCTAAACACAGCGAATAAGCATTGCTACTGTAACCTTCTCGCCCAAATAAGCGTTTACTACCAGTTACCAAATATCTACATTGTGTAAAGGAATATATATCTCAGTGAACTACATATTGAGCACTAGCAACTTTGTTCTTCAATAACCTCGAGAAAGAAACACTACCTATTAATTGCTTGAAGGAACCGCTGGACATTAGCTCCCTACATCTCATCAACTAACTACACAAAAGCTTTATAGCAAGGTGGCACCTAAAATTAGCAATAAAAAACGTATCAGACCAATATAGAAAAAAGACAGATCTGGTGTAACAAACATATCAGATGGTGGCACTTCCACGTCTCTACTCATGAATTAACAACATATTGCATATGCGGTATCAAAAAAAAAGACATATTGCATATGCTCACAACTAGAATTGTAGTGCCCGATACTTGCAATTTACACTAGAGCAGACTGCAATTATGTAAGCATATTTAAAACTTCAGTTTAGTGTTTCCCATAACAATTCAAGATCAGAATTAAAAATGGGTCACTATGAGAAGATGAACAAATCTTTTATGGTCCCAAATGATAGATCTTTGGCAAGGCTAAAAAGTGCACAATGACAAGTCCTATGGATCCATGCAATTCTAAACTAAAAAATATGGTACAGTCAGTAGTTGTAAAGCTCGACAGCTACCATTTCAATCTAGACAGACAAAGCTGCATACTTTACATCTACAAATCAGTAAAGGAATGATGATAACACACCTACAGCCAAACACAACAACCTCCTAACATATCTCGAGGCCCAGTCTGTACACAGAAGAGGAATAACAGGCATGAAATTGGATGGAAAGGTAAGAAACATGGAAATGAGGAAAAAGGATAGGAAGTAACTAACGTTATGAGCCAGGCAAGCCATCAAATTCAGTGGGAAAGGCAATTCATTCCTACGGTCCAATACTTGGCAAGGCATGTCACTGAATTCCCCTTCCTGGTACTGCAGAAAATGCAAAACAAACAACCACTTAGATCATCTAAAACAAAAAATATAAAACGACAAGGAAATTGGTCCGACAGCAGCATATTGCATATATTCAAAACTAAAATTGTGTGGTTGGATACTTGCAATTTGCATTGTAGCTTACTACTGTAACCACAAAAGGATATCTCTAATCAACTACTTAACAAGACAAGCCTCAGAATCCATGCCTACACTTGAGGGGTTCCAATAATTAACAATTCATAAATGATGAAGCATATGCATCTACTTAACATTTTAAATGTAACCACTAAGATACCCCAAGTATAGGTCACTGCAAAAGTGACAATAACTTAAAGGACATTGCATCAGCCTGTTTGTTGTTGAGCATATGACCACTATGTTTAGTTCACTAGAGAGGAGAGATGGGTTGTCCCCATGAGCTAAGACACACCAATCAAGCGTGGTCACTAGGCAATCAGGGGCACCAACAACTATCTTGCAAAGACAAACAAGCACAAACAACACCCATGAATAGAACATGCCCAAAAGGACAAGGACAATTGCATGCTCTAAGTGATCTAAAAATATTGATAAACTTTTATTTATAAAAGACCAGATATTGCACATGTTACACACCATAATTACAGTAACAGAAGTGTGAAATTTACTACTAAAAATGTGCAATCATGAAAATGGTGCTTCTACATAAAGGAATAAAATATTCAATATCTGGTATGAAAGGACAACATAATGTTTTCTTAGTTCTAGTGGTTTTTCCTCAGCAGCTTCCTCCCTAGTACAGAAGCCCTACTAGTGTCATGAGTAATAGCCCTACAGTTTAGCTCAGCTTTAAAAGTAACCTCGCACACAGCCCAATACACAAATTTGTAAATTAAGTGAAATTTTCTACCCCTAACACAGCTTCATTTGGTAACAACTTTCATGTGTAACAAAGAAATAAAGCAAGCCACACGTATTTACATATGCAAGTAACAAACTTCCATTAGGCCACCCTTTTAAGTTCAATGCTTTTAAGTTCAATGACAGATGGGCGGCCGCGGCAGAGGGCTGGGTCCCGAAGGATGGGGGCTGCAAGGTTCCAATTAGTGTTTGGTCATGATTGGAACTTTCCAGCCACCCATAATGGATCACAAATCAACTCATGTACCATTTCAAGGAAAACCTTTTTCACACAAGAAGCTGCTGCTATACCTCAACTCACCAAAGTCAACAAAAATCACTATTTCAAACAATAGTGATAAAGTTATTTACAAATAATAGATATTGCACATGTTACACACAGTAATTGCAATATTTGAAGTGTGCAATTCACTACTAATAAATGTGCAATCAGGATAAATTAACTTTGAAATTAACATACATCAATACACTCGCATTTGGTACTGTGGTGTCGGACTGATAAGTTATATTCTCAAAATGAACTAGTACAACTAATTTCATAAAATCCAGTATTCAGTTGCATAGCTCTTCCATTCCAGCAGGATTGATCGATACATATAGGCAGCTATGATTCACCACAAACTTTGAACAAGATATAGGAGCTAACAAAAACCAAACATGGACAAGATTAGAAGATACAGCAGCTACGTGTCAAGCTAACAATCTTGGCATGTATATACCTGTTCCTAGGCGACTCTCACGGAACTAAAGATCCATTCATGTTCTTCAGCTAGTGCCTTGCCATCAAAGCAGTTGAACTGAATTAGCACTTAAGCCATGCTAAAAATAAATTGAATCTCAGTAGGAGCTCCAATTCATTACCAGCAAGTAATCTCTTCTCTTATAATAAAATAAAGCTTTCTGCCAAGATCAGGGACTATAGCAATGTTTCCTAGTTATTCAGATATGAAAAACACTAGTAAAATTCTTTAGGTAGAGTTTTTATGATACAATAATATTTCGAATATCACCATCACCATAATTTGATTAATTGATCTGATACAATGAACACTTAAATGGAGTAATCTATTATTAAATCTAATTGACTAGAGAAGAACGACACCATTTTTAAGTGTGTGATCACCATATTCCAATGATCTGCATCTATATGACAAAACAAAAGGTATCCAGATGAGAGGAGGAATACCTTACGGTTGGAACTTGGAGGTGCAGGTTCGAGAGTGGAAGTTACAGATCTGCCACTTCATGCCAGAACGAGGATGATTGCTGATGGACCTTGCCATAACATGTCTCTTGCAACCTGTATCAAATCTGCCACTTCAATAAATTATAAGAATATGCATACAATGCAATAGCCAGGAGAACTAGAGGCAGGAATACTCCTATGTACGAGAAATCAGGAAGTGTTAACTGAACAAAAATAGTAAAGAACAAATGGGAGTCAGGGATCAACAAGTTAAAAGATTTTGTTGCCCCTCTCTGCATCACTATTACAATCCGAACAGTCAGTAACTCAGTAAATCGATCCCTTTTTACAAGGTTACAGTGGCCACTAACCACCATGCCTCTGCCTATTCTCTCGATTAAAACAAACAAATACAAACGAAATTAGTGGAAACCAATTCGGGATCAGAAGGAATTTACGAATTTGAGAAAATACAGATAAACTACTAACCAAATCCGCATCAGAGGAAAATCGTGTAGGAAAATACCTCCAAGATATCACCGTTCAATGGAGTTCATATGGAAGTCCCCTTCATATCCATGTATGCGTCACATTGACTCATACTGTTGTGTCGCCACTCGACAGTTCTTGGAACTGAAGCAGCACGACAAAAACCGCTAGATTCCTAGTCCTCACCACAATCCACTCCAATGGATCGACGCGGATAAGTGAGAGACGGCAGCGGCACAATGGGGAGAGAGTAGATCGGGGACTGGGGAGGCCACGGACTGCACATCGGAGGGGGTTGATGGGGAGAGAGAGGAGTAGATCGGAGATTGGGTAGGCTGCATCTAGTAGGCATTAGAGGTTGCCGCCTCACTTCTACGCGTGGGAGATGAGGGACAGAGGGGGGTGTCGAAGTTATTTTTATTACGATGTAGTCCCTGCAGCGCATCTAATATTCGTTGCAACTCATTCGTTGCTAAAAGGGGTTCGGTTCGCAGTGATACAACAACCACAGTAAGCAAAAATTAGAACTAAAATCACTCAATCACAAACACTGAATATTCAAAACAAAAATCAGTTGTTGCTCTGAAACAAGGCATCCATCAGCTGAATAAAAATCAAAACCAAGAACAAAAAAATCAGAGATAGGAGCACAACAACCGACCATTTCTTCCATTCCAGCTAGATTGATTGAAACATACAGCTAGCTCTGATTCACCACAAACCGTGACACAACATCCGACATAGCACAAATGCAACTACCTGAAGGCGACTATCAGAGATGCAGTGCTAGTGTAGCATAGACAGACTGAACAACCCAAACAGTAACCCTAACCCCGGATCCCCAAATTACAGCACCCAAACAAAACATGAATAAATTGCCGGGTAGGAGCTCACCACTGCTATGTATATCTGATCCGAAACCATTGTAGGCGGAGGGGCATGGCCACGATGTCAGCGCCGAATCGAACTTCGGGGTCGGCCACCCAACTATTGTGCCGCCGTAATCAAAATAGCTAGGTTAGGGTTGGAGAGCTTGGTTTCGCACAACAGGAAGGAGAAGGCAGGGCGCAAACGGAACCTGGTGGGTGCTCGTTGTCGACGAAGCGATCAAGGGCCCGCCGACCACGGCAAAAGGGGTGGCGGTCCCCAATCTCCGACAAAATCCGCCATAGCCGGGCGCCGATGGGTCGGGGGGAAGGAGCTTGGCGCTGGCATGGGAGGAGGTGGTGGGCACCGGAAAGAGGAGTCGAACCAGTGGGGAGCGGCGGGACGAGGAGCGCCACAAGCAGCCAGCCGCCGCCTGCTCCCGGTATGGCCGTGGTGGCGGCGAGGCGGGGGAGCCCGAGACGGAGCGGCAGTGGATTGGGGAGAGGACAGAGAGTGAGAGGGAGCCGAGGAGCGGGTGGTCGGCCACGCTGGAATTAGCGGGTGCGGTCTCCGGCCAAGACCCAATAAGAAACAAATAACCCAAATAACAACCAAAGCAGCGAGAGATCATGAAGCCAATCGAACGGACAAAACGCTAAAAAGAGATGGAAGACAGATTTCTTACAAAAGACAGATAGGAAAAGTGAAAAAGAAAATATATAGAATGATTCGCAAAAAAAATGGCACATATTCCTCTTAACGTTTATTCATCTAACAAAAGGGCCATTTGATTCAACATGAAGTTTGTAGGAACTAGGAACACGAATATGGTAACCTGAAATTTGAGAAGAGGATTGCATGGTTTTCTTGACTATTGAAATTTGATAACAGAACCGCATTACGTACTGTCAGGAAACAAGACAAAGGTTTCCTCATTTTTTTTGGGTAGCCCTCCTGAACAACAAAATGTGATGACACGAATAAGCTGATTTACAAAACAAGAATTGCCTGCTATCCATCTGCTTGAATTCTGAACCGCATGCTGCTCCACGGGGCCATCGCAACGTGCAGTTGGGGCGGCGGCCGCATCTCCCACCGTGATCACAACCGCTCCGGTAAAAGTTATATATCCCTCCGATCTCCTCTGGGATCACCTCGTTGTAGACCTTCAAGATCACCAAGCCCTTATCGCTGTGGTGGAACACGACGCCGCGCAAGGCAATGGGAACTCCTTCATCCTCCACGCCGTCTTGATGGATCGCTCACGCTCACTGGACCGGGTTGCACTGAGAATCTGAAACGGACGATGGAAGCTTCTGAAATCTGGAGTCGTTTTAATTTCCCCTTGCTACACAACTCAACCTAATCGTCACCAACGAACTCGGCAAAATAGCCCCGTAACTTCAGGAGAAGGCTCCGTCCGTCCCTTGAGCTTCCTTCCGACGAAGCAGCGTAGGAAACCGATCGAATCAGATCAAAGCTGACAAACGTGTTCCTATTGAAGATACCTGCTGAGATACCTATGCTGTGCTTTCCTTCCATAGCAGCAGGCGTAGCATCCGCAGGTTAAAAGTCACCCCGAGCCGCCTTGGAAACCAGACCGTCCCGCTCAGCTCTCTCCTGCTGCTCTCCCTCCTGACTCCTGAGATCCACCACCGGTCCGGCCGGTGTCGTCGCACTCCTCGCTGCTCTGCTCCCCCTCTGATGAGTAAGGGCAGCTTGCTGCTGTGCTCGCTGGTGCTGGTGCAAGTCTGCATCGTCCAGCTGTGCCTGATCTCCAGCTGCTGGCAGCTGACCGCAGGCCAGACCGGGTGCCAAGATCCGATCGGGAATCCGGCGCCGCGGTTCATGTCAAACCATGGCCGCGATGAGGAGCCCGCTGGCGCTGACGAAGGGCTGGTTACCGTCCATGTGTGTGCGAGCGACGGTGGGGGCGCGCCTGCGGAGGAGGAAGAAGAGGGGTGGCTACCTGAGGATGACGGTGGCTGTGGAGCCAGTAAGGGCGGCAGCAGCTCCGGTAGCGGCGGCGGGGATGTCGAGTGTCCCGAGTGCGGGAAGATCTTCAAGAACGATAAATCTATGTTCGGCCACCTCCGGAGTCACCCCAACAGAGGCTACAAAGGCGCTACACCGCCCGTGAACAAACTGAAGCTGTCGCTGGAGCCGGAGACGGCTGCCGTCGCATCGACTTCTTCCCAATCATCTCCGTCTCGAGGTACCCATCAGCCACGCGATCGTCCGTTAACCCTGTACGAGCTAGTATGTACCTTCGCAATGGTCACTCTGCCATACCCAGAGAACAGTCAGCCAACCCAACAGGTGCCGCCGGCGCCGGCGCCGGCGCCGCCTTCTTTTTGTGAGAGCGAAACGAATGTCGTCGGTGTCATCGAACATGGTGTAGTAGGCAGCAGCAATATGGGAGCTGCTGAAGCGCACGATGATCAATTCGGTGGCTCCATTGTGAAAATCCCCAAGAAGAGACGTAATGTGCTCAAAGGAATCAGGGAGGCACATAGGAAGAAGGCGAAGCTGCTTGTGCCACCGCCGCCGCCTCCGGTTCCTAAGGAGAAGGTTCCGTACATCTGCAAGTTTTGCAACGCAGAGTTCCCAACGCACCAGGCCCTGGGTGGGCACATGGCCGGCAATCACAGGGACAAGAAGGTCCAGACACTGAACGATGCCTCCTCGTCCAAGGCACAACAGGGCATGGCTGCCCAAAGCCAGGATGGGGGGAAGCTGCAAGTTAAAGGCGGTGGTGACGATGACGACGGTGACAGCGGTGTGTCTCTGCGAAGGGGTCAGCTCTCCATGGCATCGAACCTGCGGCGGCAGTCGATAGAGATGAGGCAGCAGCACCCAGGAAGGAGGAGCGATGGCCTGACACGAGCAGCGCCGGCGCCGGCACCGACTCCGACTCAAGCAGACGACAGAGGTGGGCGAAGGCTGTTTAACATTGACCTCAACGCCGACGCTACTGAACAGGAATAGAAGGCACCTCCAAATCTTCTGAATGTTTCGTGTCCATTCAGATCAGTCAGATACTTTTTTTACAATATAGATTTTTTTTTTTTTTTTGACAACAGATACTTTTTCTATTGAAATAAAGTGACTTGCATGCTGTGTCCTGTATGTAGCATCTTACTTGTGTAGTCTGTGAATACAGTTTGTGCCTGTCTCTACATAACAGCAAGCAGCATCAGTGTCCCAATCCCAGATGATACATCATGAGGTCAAGGATTCACTCAGGTAACATTTTTTTATATATAGGAAACATGAGGGTTCACCTACTGAATAATATGCATATTACAAAAAGAAGGCAAAGCCTCAGTGCAATAGATCAAGAAACAAAGAGGAAAAATACAATTCTGTCAAAAAATAAAAGAAGAACAGAAAAATACATAATTCTGTAGCTATGTTTCTATGAGAGGAAGGCAAGTCTTTTAAGTGACACTTGTCGACACCATTTATCATACCAGTACCAGAAGCTTGTATGTTTACCATTTTCAATCTCCATTATTCTGCCCTTCATATAGATGTGTTTTACATATTTCTTCCTAGCAATTTCTTGCCAAATGCCATTGCCATTTTCAATCTTCCACCATTTACACAGAAGACTACCGTACCTAACCCCTTTCTTCTCAGATTTTTAATCCCTAAACCCTCTTTCTACTTAGGTTTATTGATCTTGGCCCATTTGATCAAATAGTACTTTGTTTTTATTCTCCCCTACCTATACCTAGTTTCCTGATAGTTGTAATTGGGAGTAGTATATAAACATATCATACACAGGAATGTTGCTCAGACTTGAATTTATGAGCACCAATCTACCTCCAAGACTAAAAAGAGCTCCCCTTGACAGTCATCTAATGTTTTGAACATTTTCTCCTCATTTGCAATCTAGTCAGCCACATGAAGCCTGAACCTGAAGGAACTCCAAGATACTCAATAGACCATCTACCAACAGCACATGTGAACACACTGGATAATTCCAAACCCTTGACATCTTTATTACTAACCACAATAACCTCACTCCCGGAGAAATTGATTTTTAAACCAAACATCTCATAAGTGTAAAGAACTAATTAACTTCAGATTTGCAGCTTGCTCTTTGTCAACTTGGATGCAGAGAATGGTGTCATCTTCATACTATAGAATGGCCAAACCATTCTCAGTATACTCTAGCACCAACCCTTCAATCAACTTGTTCTTCTAGGCTAAAAATAGGTCATTTGATCAAGGGTATTAGTGACAACATTGAAAAGGAAGGGGTTAGAGGAACCCCTTATCTCACTCCTTTCCCAGACTTGAAGTGTTTACCAAAAGTATTATTGTTCACTTTGACACATAGTTCCAAGATGACAAAGGCCTCGCTGTTTGAGACATTAAAAAAGGAAGCTAATTTTATGATAGGCATTTTCAAAATCAAGTTTCAACAAGACCTCATCCTTTTTCTTTAACTCCATCTGGTGCGTCTGCGTTGTACTGTGTAATCTCAAAAAAGAATATCATGAAGTGCCATCACACCATCCTTGATATTTCTATCTTTAAGAAAACCATATTGGTTATTACTACTGATTTTCCTGCACTTTCTCAAGTCTCAACATCAGAGCCTTGGTAAAGATTTTATAATCACATTTAATAGACATATAGGTTTGTACTACTGGATTTTATTGCAGGAAGGAAAGGTTATAATGCCATACTTAAATCTACCAATGTTGAGCTTAACTTATGAAAGTCATTGAACTACAGCAGCAAATCATCTTTGATAGTATGAAAATTATGAATAGGGGCCTTAGACAGTAGGATGTTGCACAATTGTGTTATGTAATAGATTCCCTCTGCAGTTCTGCTTTTTTTGTGTGTGTGTGTGTTTTTGGTGCGTTGACTTGTTCTGCTGGCACTCGTTGTTGTACTCTTTTTCTAACTTCTTTTAATGAAATACAAGCCTAAGCGCGTTCTATAAACACTCCGATGTTTGATTTCATTCTAATAACTATGCTCGATTTTCTTTTGGTTTACTCGAATAATATTGTCGTATAACAATGGTTGGCATATCCTATATAATATAATATAATAAAGTGTAGTAGAGCTAAATTTATTTCTCTACACAACAACATATACACATTTTTGGTTTTGCGGCCAACAGTGTTTGTCTATATTTGCAAGTCAGAAATTTAACAAAAATCAATTTAATTTGACATGAAAAATGCAGGAACAAAGAAACTTTCCCCATATTCAAACATCCTTATCCAGATATCCTGTCACCGTTCAGTTCCCGCCCCACGATCGCCCCCAGCCAACCTCCTGGTCCTGGGTGACTCCGGCTTCCGCCGCCTTCTCTCACCTCACCTCCGCTCCCCTTCCCTGCCCGGCTTCCCCATGGCGAAGGCCGACGGCCGTACCCAAGGGCGGGCCGCCGCCTCTCATGTCCCCACGCCCACATGGGCGCAGCGCGCGGAGGCCCTGACCCACATCCTGACCCACCCGTCCCACGCGCCGTCGCTCCACTCGCAGCTCTTCCTCGCCTCCCGCGTCGCGTGCCCGCCGCGTGGTCCGGGCGCCACCACGACGTTCCCGCCGTTCCTCTGCCCCGGCGGCGCCTCGCTCCTCCGCTGGGCGCTCGCCTCCGTCTTCCTCCCGCGCGTGGCGCGCCTCTGCCTCCCGCCCTCGTCCTGGCGGTCCCGGTGCCCCTTCCAGCTCCCGCCGCCGCTCGTGCCCCCTCCGCGGCCATCGAGCCGGCGCCCCAGCGGTGGGCCGACGACGAGCTGAGGGCCTACGCGCGCCGGCGGCGGGCGCGGCGGAGGCCCGCTGACGGTGCGGCCGCCCATGTCCGTGACGGGGGCCGTGCTCTGCACCGTGCCCAACGTCGTCATCGTCGTCGTCGCCTTCGTAAGGGAGTACTTCTGGATCGACAGGCCCAACCGCATCTGAGAAATGCAGTAGCAGAAATTCGCTGGCGTTTACAGGCTTTCCATGGAGAAGAAGAAGCCATTGTCTGATGCTCTTTTGCTCTTGATTGATGTGAATTGGCGACCCCATTGTTATTTGTATGGTGTAATCGGCTGACCAAGACAGCTTCTTGAGCTGTCTATAAAAGCTGAGTTTTGCCTCTGTCAATCAAAAGAAAAAAAAAACATGTCTGACAGTGTTGCAGAAACCGTGATGAGTATATCAAATCTGTGGTGACATGTGCCTGCAAATCCAAGGCTGCACTCTGCAAATGCAACGGTAGATATGGTTTGGTGGCACTGATATGTAGTATGGGGCTTTGTTGCTCAGGTTAGGAATAGTGATTTGGGTTATCAGCTGCAACAGATGGTGTGCATCAGACTAAACTCACTGAATACATACTAGCTGGAGAATGAAGAGTGCTTGCAGCATATGCAGGGAGTAGTTTCTGTTTTCAGACTGTTGCTTAGTACTCTTTATGGGAGCATGCTGCATTGCTGATCTTAATTGAACATGCCCAGGATGCTGGATCAGGATCCAGGGAACACAGGGATCTCGGCAGCTCCATCAAACACCTGGGTGGGCCTATTTATGCATGCCTGGGGGCAGCAGAGCACCACAGACACAGAGATTACTCTAGGGCTCTACCCCCTTCATGTCAATCGAAGCCTCCTCATGGACCACCAGCAAATCAAATCTTGTCCGAGCCGGTAGCACTGCTACCATGGAGCCTCCTCATCATTTCCTTGCATCATCAAGGCTCTCCTGAGCATTTGCCTTTGGAGAAACAAGTTCTAGGAGGATCAGCATCCAGTTTGTTGGGGATGCCAGTGTTCTTGGCTCCAATCAGACGCAACATACTGTCAGGTTCTAGATTCCAGCGTTTGCTGGTGCTTAGTCCATCTGCAGCACCGGCCTTTACCTCGACAGAGGTGGGTGTATTTTGTTGTCTGAAAAGAATGTTTCTGGCAAGTGTTGCACTGGATGATATCTCTGCTGCAATGCACAGACTACTTGGCACAGCTAGCGCAAACTGAACTTTGTGGCCTAGTCCAACCAACCATATCAAAATAGGTTCTTATCAACCATACCGAAATAGGTTCTTTTCAAGTGCCTTTTGTTTTCACCATGATTACCTGGAAACTTTAAAAACTGCTTGTTTAGCTGTCTGACGAACATTGTTTCATCTGTAGCTGTATTGAGAGTGCTCATGGGAAGCTTATGCCACGCAATGCAAAACTGATTCTCTGGTCATATGGCCGATGATTTTCTCTCTTTTTCATCTATACAGTAGACTACGATAAAATTGAAAGTCTGAATAATCGATAAGACTAAGGAACAGCAAGTAATACAAAATAAAAATAGAAGGCCTGTTTCATTGGATTGAGCTTATGATTCATTTTGAATTTTGAGCTAAAAAGTAAATACTGTACATCTTCCAGCAAACAGCCACTCATCCAAAATTCCAATCACCCTTTAGCTGCTTGGCATGCAGCCTATAAGTTATAAGCATTGTAAAAACTGTCAGAAACATTGGTGTAATTAAGATGGACGAACAAGTATAAGTGTCACTGCTCCTGTTCCACTGCTGTACGGCTGTGCTGCGCCCGGGGTTTTCTTGTGATACTGTCGGCCTCGGTGACTAGGCCGAGAATTGGAGAGTCCACCTTGTTGGCCGACCCACTGCCGCTGCCGCTGGACGGGCCGGAGAAGTTGGAGGTGGAACCTCCCGACGCCGACGCCGAGCACGACGCCGAGTAGTCCAGGTCCCCAATCCCGTCCTGGAAACCACAAACAGTGCACCCTCAATTACAAATGTAAATACTCCTATAACACCATGTAAAACGAAGAGTGTACCAACAGTAAGGAGAAAGCAACAAGCATACATATCTTGTGAGGTTAAATGTGATACATTGGGTATGAATAAAAGGCTGTGGCGAAGTGCAGTGAAACTAGATTCTCTGCAATTGGTGTGCACGGAGGTGAAGGTTTAATTTTGTACAGGAAGATTTTGTTGGTACACTGCCGCCCTATTTATCGCCATGCATGTGTACAGACAGCTGCAAAGAAACGGCACCGAAAAGATGGCTGGTTTGGGAGAGTACAGCAGCAAGTCAGTGATCGTGGCAAGCATTTGAAACGAAATGCTCCATCTTTTATTGCCTTGTTGTCGTACCAAGCCAGTAGCGGTGAGTACGGTGGAGGTAGGTGGCCATGGCCAGTGGCCACCCCACAGCGCGAGCGAGCAGAATGCAGAACCAGCAGCGGGGTACTGAAATCGAATCGAATCGAATCCGATCGTGTACCTGCAGTTGGTGCTCGTCGTCCTCGGATTGGCATGGGGTTACGGGCGCCGCTGGATCGTCGTCGTCGACGCCGCCGTCGTCCTGGGAGTGGTGGTCGACGATGACGCTGTAGAGCTCGACGATGCGGTCGCAGTTGTCCGCCCACCACGTCTGCGCCGCCCACGCGTCGCCGAAGTAGTCCTCGCTGAACCGGATCCTGCGGAGGTAGTTGGCGCCGTCGCCGCGCGGCACCAGCGTCATCAGCACACCGGGCTCCGGCTCCGCCGCCCACTCCCCGTCGTCACTCGCCGCCGCCGTACCCGCCTCCTCGTCGTCGTCCAACGGCGAGCAGCACTTGTCGCAGTGCTCATGTTTGGCAACGCCGCCGCCTCCTCCTTGCCCCCGCTCCTCCTCCTCCTCCTCGTCCAGGTGGAGCCCATCTTTCCGACGGTCACCGTCGTGCGGCGCGATCTTGGCGGACGAGGACGCGGACGACGATGCCGCCGCGACGTCCTTGTCCTGCAGCTCCTCGGCTTCCGGTGACCGCCTCCGATGCCGTCGCCGCCGACGCCGACGCGGGTGGCCCTCGCCGTCGCCGACGCCGTCGCCCGCCGTCTTCACTTTTAGGAGGGACAGGGCCTTCATCTGCGCAAGCGACGGACACGACGACGGACGTTACATTAACATCAGAAGAAGAAGAAGAAGCAGGGGAGGCGACGACTGGGATGTCGGGCGGCGTACGTACGCTCTTGGCGATGAAGGCGACGGACTTGGTGATCCTGCTGGTGCCGCCGCCACCGCCGCCGCCATGGAAGCACGCGTGCATCGGGAAGACAGAGGAGCAGGGCTGCCGGTGATCTCGGTCCGTTGATGTCAGAGTAGGCGTTTCCAGAGCAGCTGCCGCGCCGCGCTCGTGGTGGTTTGGAAGGGAATGGAGGGGATTGGAATTGGAATTTGAAAGAGGCGGAGGGCGGGCGGCACGGAATTAACGGGCGGGCGAGCGTGTCCGTCGCGCAATCAATGCCGGCGGGCGGGATTGGCGTATTTATGGCAAGCGTTCGGGATTTCCTCCTTCCAACTCACCGGCAGCCGGCCGGCGGCCACCGAGAGCAGAGAGCTAGCTGCCTTTATTACTCCGGCGCACGTACGCACCGCACGGGGGGCTGGCCCGCGGATTTCGTTGCAGGACGGCCATGGCCAGTGGCTGACGGAGCACGAAATTACCGTTACACGACAACCATGATGGCATGTGGTTGTACCGGCGCGCTCTGAATTCGCGAGGGCCACAGTTTCTTAATCATTCCTCTTGTTTCTGAAACTAACTTTTGTTACACATTTCAGTTTTATTAGGCTTATTTTAGTTACAGCTAGCTCAATATTTGCCCAAGAATTGGTAGGTATAGGTGGAAGTTGGTAAAAAAAACAACTAGAAATTCATTTTCCTCCACCAAAGTTTGAATTACCGGTTCATTGGCCAAAATCCATGAATGCCCAACTTAAACTAGAAATTCATTTCCCCGCACCAAAGTTTGAATTACTAGTTCATTTGCTAAAATCAATGGATGTCTAACTTCCGCTCGCCTTCCACTTCTACATACAGGCAAGTAACAATTTGTGTGTTTGAAAAAAAAAAACAAGGAGAATTCTATGGTGTTTGAGAATGAAAAAGTCTAATTTAGCTTCCTTAACCATTGGGATCGTCTAGTGTTCCACCTAAACTACAAACCATTTTTTTTTACTTCCTCAACTTTTAAAACCGTTTGTTTATTTTCATTTTAGAAGGTTTTAATGCTGACTTTTTTTTCATTGAGCGCAATGACAGAGGAGATAAATCGGACTAAGTTAAAAGTTCATGAAACCAAATAGAACTATAAATATTTTATAGTGGAAGTTAAAATCAGCTAAATTTTTACATGGAAAAATAATGAAGTTAAAAATCCTAAAATTTTGGTTAATCTTAGAAAATTTGTTTTTACCTCTAAAAATTATGAAACTAGTTTTCAATTTTTTTAATCATGCTCTATCTTATGGTGTCTAGCTTGACATTATTTGAATCATGCTTATTGCCTAGTGGAAGTTCTTGTTATTTATTTTAATTATTCGATGTTGAAAATCTGGACAACGACTATGTAGAAGTGCTAGTGGAGACTCATGAAGATTGTATATGTCACAAACTTGACTTCTATGTAGTTGGTTGATCAAGATCATCTAACTATAACTGATAACGAGACCTTCTACTAGGAAATAAGCACTAAAATAAGTCATCAACATTCAAACAAATTTAAGCTAAGCACCATAAGATAGAGCATGACTTCAGAAAAAAAAATCTAAAATAGTTTCATAATTTTTTGAGGTAAAACAAAAAAAATTAAGATCAAACTGCATTTTTTGAGCCTCCGTCATTTTTTTGTCACAAGTTATTTTATTATTTTCTTGGTCCCACAACAATGAACTTGTGGTTGGGAAACAATGCAAAAGACTGCTTTGTATGTGCGGAGTAGCAAAACCATGGTACCCTATCGATGCATGTTATTTGTGGGAAAAAAATTCAAATGCTAGATGTACTTATATTGGTGGGACGGAGGGAGTATTTTTTAATGTAAATATATTTCAGTATTTTTTGAAAATTTATTTTGTGATTTTGGATATCTTTTTAATTTTTTTTTTTAGTTGGATTTATCTCCTAAACTTTAGCTAGATTTATCCTCTGTGTAGTGGCGCCATATCAGCAAAACCATATAACATGCAAAAATAAACGGTTTTAAAGTTGAGGGAGGTCAAAAACTGGTTTTATAGTTCATCAAGTTGGATAACCTTTTGGTAGTTATAAAGGGAAATCACATATGTCAACAAACGTGGTTGTATTGTAATTCTCAAACAAACAAACGTGGTTGTATGGTGCTTGGCGGATTTATGGCACTGGGCTGCTCCGCTAGTTTTTTTTTTTTTTTTTTGGAACAGCTCCTATTTTATGATGGGCTCGAAAACATAAGCGGGATAGGAAAAAGTCCACATTTACTCCCTCATCTTTCACCATAGTTCGATTTCGCCCCTCGAACGCGAAAAACCGCACATAACACCTCCCTCATCTATTAAATCCGTGCA
Organism: Hyparrhenia diplandra; assembly: GCA_015847255.1. Classification (NCBI taxonomy): domain Eukaryota; kingdom Viridiplantae; phylum Streptophyta; class Magnoliopsida; order Poales; family Poaceae; genus Hyparrhenia; species Hyparrhenia diplandra. The sequence continues at coordinate 61,553 of JADLZK010010092.1, forward strand.
CATTTGGTCCATGGCAGGTTTGAAGTCCGGTTTTGGGCACCGGTGGCAGCCACGTTGGATTTTGGCTTGTTCAGCTGCCCTGGGTTCATGAGCACCCGGTACTCGACGACGGCGACCGTGAACTTGGGCTTCACCCGCGCCCCCAGCACGTAGGCCCTCGAGTGCAGCGTCGTCCTCAGCACCATGGGCACCGACGCCACAAGGGTGCTCGCCTGCGCCCCCTTGCCACCGGCCGCCGGCGCCGCCGTACCTTGTTCCCGACCACGGAGACGCTGACCGTGGGGCTGCTGCTGCGACCTGGTAGAACTTCTTCAGCTGTAGAGTAGGAATGGCATGTGTGTCTGTCAATCAAATCAAAAAAAAGTTGAATCTTGCAGTGGTGCAAGATCAATCAATGGATTTACGTCTCCGGGACGCTAGCGTGAGCTGGCTGCCTGGATGAGAGCTGGAACAGGTCGGCGGTGACTGGATTCCGCAGAAGGTGCCCTTGTTTCGGTAGGTGAGCTTGACGGTGGAGTTTGTGGTGGCCATGTCGGTGGGTACACTATATGAGCGACGCGTCGGTGCCGGCCTCTGGATGATGAAGTTGTCAAAATGGATGCTCTGCATGATGACGTGTGGCTTCTGCGACCTGCTGGCGCCCCACAGCACGAGCGGCTGGAGGAGTCCCTGCCCACGGACGAGTGCGAGTGCCGCGGCGACGCCATGGGCTCAGCGCCCGGGTGGAGTGCACGGACGTGGCCGTCTTGGTCTCACCGTCGTTGGAGTCCCAGGACGGGCTCTGCACGTAATAGATGGCCCCGCGAGTTCATGCCCAGTGGTGAGGAAGGCTCGCTGGAGGCGCTCAAGTGCTCCGCCTGCGGTTGCCACCACAAGGAGGTCCACGACGACGGCGGCGGCGCGTACGGCACCGCCGACCGGTTTAGAAGCCTCGGCCTCGGCCGGGCACGGCAACCGCGCTGCTCACCGCCTCCTGGCGCCCGCCATGGCGCACCCGCACCACAAGAGCAGCGGTGGCGGTCTCCTGATCTCCGAGGACGACCCCTACAACGCCTACGCGGCGGCGGCGCGCTCCCCCCGGCGGCACTGCTGCCGCCACCACCTTACCACCAAGCGCCTCGAGGCCTCGCGCGGGCGGTGGCAGGAGGGGGTGGAAGGCTGATTGGTGCGGTGGGGAGAGATGGGCGGCGCTGCGGAAGAGATACCGAGCGGAAACAACAGAGGGAAAAAGAAAAAATGAAAAAGTCAACGTGGCTGCCACCTGGGCCAAAACCGGGCTCCAAACCAACCATGGACTAAATGTGCACGGATTTGATAGTTGTGGGAGGTGTTATGTCTGGTTTTCATGTTCAGGGAGAGAAATCGAACTATCGTGAAAGATGAGGGAGGCAATGTGGACTTTTTCCACTGGGATATGAGAGGGAGGGGCCGATATGCGGCCCGTTTCGGCCCGCGCCGGAGTTCGGGATGGTGAAGGTGGAAGAGCGGATGCGGCCGGCGACAGCTCCGCCTAACCCGTGGCGGAACCGCGGAGGGGTGACACGGACGCGGTTCCGCGGTCTCCGTCTCCCAGTGGCAAACTAGCCACGCTGGAGATGAGCTGCCAGACTCGACTTGGTTCGTCCCGTGCTGTTGCCGCCGGAGGCCATGGTGGCGGCCCCGGGGTCCGGCGGGGAGGAACCTAGGAACGGGGCTTCGTGGCGCTGCTCGCTGATGCCGGGTTGAAGCAGGAATCTGCCTTCTGGTAGATCGGTAGCGGCCACATGTGAAGGATGCCAGGATGGAGACCTGCTTAGGCTGGATGGTGAGTTTGCTGGCATTTTTCGTTCAACGTTCTGATAGACTGATAGTTGTAGTACTTCAGTATTGTTTACTTGTACAGTTGTACTACTAAAATCTTCTGAAGCCACCCTTCGAAATTCGAAAAGCACTACATCTACATTGGTTCTACTGGCACTATGTTCAATACTACTTCAGTGGAAAAGAGTATCAATTAGAACATATTCCTAGGACAGAACTAGCTGGAAGTAGCGGAACACTGCACCGGAACTCTGCATTCTGTTAGGTGTTGATTTACAGGGAAAGGAGCAGAACCTTTTTATAGAGCCTTGTCATACCATTTGTTTAATTTTTCCCACTCACCTTGTGCTGTTATTTGATGACTGTCAGTGCATTTTCCTTGTTTGAAGAAGTAATCACTTTGGAGATCTCTATGGTTTTTAACCTGTGTTTGCATTGGGACAGCAATCACATCACTTCCTAATTAGTTCGTCCATACATCCAACAACCTAGCATAGTCTATATTTTTTGCAATCACTGACTGTAAACACATTGAATCCATTATATTTCTTGTTTCAGATTTCCTAGAATTAATTATGTGGATATGTTATTCTGGTTGAGAATACAGTTCTTGTGCATATTAGCGTATACAACTATTTTATGCATATACAACTATTTTATGACACATTGCCAATTTGCCATCCTAGTTGTTATGACTCACTGCCAGCCTACTTCTATACAATGGAGCAAGAGATAAAATTGCATGCAGTGCAGTATTTGATTATCAGATGTCAATTTGGAGATGCTTTTTATGCAACCAATCAACCATATCACTATTGGTAACAGCTAGTACCTTTTTTTTCTTCTCAAGGACAAACAAAGCTTGCATGCAAAAAGGAGAAAACAGAAGACTTCATAAACTGATAATGACCAACAAAAGGGAATGCTCCATTCTCTAATGTCTGTCAGAGCAACAGCAAACTATGTAATACAACCACTACCATCTTCCTTCAACAGAATAGACTGTTCAAAAGATAGATCCCTAAACAGAAAGAAGTACCACCTGCTCTTCTCAATGCCACAAACTTATGAAAGTTGGGGTATCAATAGGAGGCCGAGGAACTTCTATTGCTCCATCAAGCATCTTGGTCACTTCAAGCATAGTTGGGCGCATTTCTGGTTCATCCTGTATACACCAAAGTGCAATTCTCATGAATCTTTCCACCATCTTCATATTGATAATTGCTTCCTCATCACTTTCAACTAATAAGTCAAGGCGGCTGCAGCGGTAGCAATCATATGCCCAGTATGCCAATACAACCTTCTCCTCATTGGTGGTCTGGAGGTCTACATTCCGCCTACAGCATACAATTTCCAGAAGGACTATCCCAAAGCTGTACACATCTACTTTACTGGAGATTCTCACGTTCTTGAACCACTCTGGAGCAAAGTATCCTCGGGTTCCTCGGATTCCAGTGCTAGTTTTTGTCTGCCCTGCTTTCAGCAGCTTCGCAATGCCAAAATCTGATATCTTTGCTATAAAGTTATCATCAAGAAGGATGTTCTCAGGCTTTATGTCACAGTGTATGATCTGCTTACCACACTCCTCATGCAAGTAGAGCAGTCCTCTTGCCACCCCATGGGCAATATCAATTCGGAGACCCCATGCTGGCCTCTGCTTGCCACTGAAGAGGAACTTAGTAAAGAGCCATTGGGCATGAACGGATACACCAGGAGCCTTTCAGTTCCTTCATAGCAGAATCCCAATAGCTGGACTAAGTTTTTGTGGAGCGTGTGCCCAATTGTTTGAACTTCCATTGTGAACTCCTTTTCTGTCTCTTGTGGGATCCTATCAATAATCTTCTTGACTGCGATGCTGGTGTCAAACTCGCCATGTAGGTGCCCTTTATAGACTATACCAGAAGCTCCCCTGCCCACTTCCTGGTTGAACCCATTAGTTGCCTCCTCAAGTTCTCTGTAAGTGAAATCTCTTGTCATCATCCTGGTCCATGCTCGTAAATGGTTCTTTTCCCTGGTGCCCCTAAAGCGAGCTCTCAGAAAATGGGCTGAGATGAAGAGAAAATTCAGAAAGACAGAACTACCTATAATGATCGATCCTCCAAGTATCCAATCCTTCCTATTGGTTTTCCATTTACTGCTGGCCTCAATATTCAGTAGAGTCTGTGAATGATTATCCTTGGTACCTTGAGATAAACTGTCCTTTGAAGTTCGCTCCCTTCATTCCCATTAGACAAAGGTAGCTTCTTCTTCCAGCAATGGCCGCTATGATCAAACACTGCAGCAGCACAGAAGCAATCATTCAAGCATAAGCTTTGGCAAGTAGTCTCGTTTATGGGGTAGTACTCCTCATAGGCACGAAGAGGCCAGTCAATGTTATACATTGGAATCATTTGGAACTGCTCTAGCACTTGTGCTTCACTCAAGTCACAGCTCTGCAGCACAAAATCCGGCTTGCACCCTTTGTACTTCCTTTCCGTATCAAAGAAAGAATAGTTCGGAGCACAAGAGCATTCTGTTTCTGTCTGATTCCAGTTGAGCATGCAATAGCTGTTGTATCCACACACTCCACTACCAAAATCTGAATATACTATATTGCAGATATTTGCTGGCACAGCTTGCACTACTGTCCACTCTGCAGGCAAACCACTTCTTACAGCTTCCCTTTTTGGATACTTATACTGTCGAAGAACACCATCTGGGTCAAGTTTTGCCCAATGGTAGTACTGATCTGCTGAGTCAATCTCTGCTGGCATTACGTCAATGGTAGGGTGCTGCATGTTGTTCTCCAGGGCATAGTAGATTGTGCCATTCGTATCATAGACCAGCTTCCCACCATTTCCACTTGTGTTTGTAGACCAATAGCCATCATACTGGAATCCGGTAGGAACAGCCACTGTGTAAAAAGTCAGGTTGCCATTTGTTTCAAGACTGAGGATGAACCGACCATTTGAGTAGTCGGTGTCCATAAGCCTAGCGTGGAGGATAGTCCCACTAACTAGCTCTTGGGATGGCAGGATGGTGTCCGTTGGTGTAGTAAAACTTTGCCATGTGGGAGCCGTCTGCTCCATAAAGCACAAAGTTTCCATTGTCCCTCATGGAAGCATAAGCACCACCAGCAATCTGGGAGCCCCAGATCTCAGATCCAGTGGAGTCACGGAGAGAGAAAGCCTACCATTGAGGGTGAACTGCAGGCTTGAACCAGGTGACACTGTGGTACAATTGGCATACCAAACAGTAAACTTCTCATCAATCTGATCGAACCAGATGGCAAGTAGATAGAGAGAGGAGTTGGTTTCCAGGGGCTGGAAACCAAAGGCAAAAAGTCACCAGAGGGCGAGAGCCATGATCTGTTTGGCCCCTCAGGACTCAGAGTAGATCCCAAGCTGATATTGTGCTGAGCTAGAGTATATGACCAGGGAAGTAGCAACCATAGTAGCAGGAGTTGATCTGGTTTCTCCTTCTAACACTAGTTTTATGTGCACGGGAGGATATGATTTTCAGATCACTCGAGGTATCACAAGGTTATGGTGAAGACTTCTCCACGGGATGACTTGTAAACAGGATGACTTGTAAAACGAGCTCAATTATTGATCGGTCCCATGCACTGATTTCCATGGATGGTCGGCCATATGCACTGGAAAAGTGAAGCACAGAGCAAATGTGAACCCCAGAAGATTTTGTGTGAGGTCAAGTTGTTTGGTTTCTTCAATCAAATTGGTACACCCAAAAACTTCTCGAAAATTTAGTCCAAAGGTCGCTATAGAACAGCTAGCACATTGAATTAGCCATATTACGAATGCTTAGTTTCTGGATAAATCCCAGTAATGAGAAATTTTCTGCACAGTATACTAGAGAAAGTCAAGTGCATTCATGATTTATGAAAGTGGTGGCAAGTACAATCTACTAGGTTGGTCCGATTGTTACTGGTACACCACCTAACGCGCTAGATGCGCGTTGTATGCAATACTAAAACTCTATTCTTCTTAATAGCAATGATACGTAAATCTTTTGTGTATTCGAAAAAAAAGTATAGTTTCTTTCACATATTATTATTGTACTGATCAGTCTGTACTGTATACTGAATTTACAAAGGTCTGTTTACGCGTGTCTATTTTTCATTTCTGTAACCGAAACAAAATTATTGTAGTTGTCATTCCCTCCAGACCTCCACTGTCTTTTTCCACAGAAGCTGTCACTATTGGGACCTCGTGTTGAGACTGTTGAGACTTTGACTGATTCAAATGCAGAGTGCGACCCGGCGTTGAATTTGGCTGGTCATCAGCTCGTCACTGCGTTTTTGAGGCACCTCAAACAGTCAAACGATTGAAATGTAGAGTACCAGGCAACTGATGATCCTCTTTCCTCCTATTGTCCTAACTGATCATCATGTCGGTGATCTCCCAGTCTGAGGGCAATGACCATGGCCACCAGATCCTGCTCAAGATGAAGGCGCAGTTCGGCAACCTGGACACGTTCGGAGTTTTTTTTTTTTTTTTGATAATATTTTAATGAATAATTGCAAATATAGTGTCTGAATTATAAGAACTGTAAATATACTGTATCATCGGCTGTTATCAGCTGCTCGGGAGCCAACAGGCCCGTATCGGCAGCTTAGGTCTGTTGTCCGTGACTCTAGCTCCCCGGGACTGGCGGGCTGTACGCGCTGGAGAAGCACGTGATGGAGTTCAAGGTGGCCAACAACCGGCTCACCGGCGACGCGTCGTTCCTGCTCGGGCGGGGCAAGACGGTGGACGATCTTGACCTGTCCGGGAAACGGTTGCGCGCGGTTCAACCGGAGGAACCTGCTGTTCCTGAACCTGAGCCACAACCAGATCTACGGCCGCGTGCCGGCCGGCATCGCTGCAGCAGTCCGGCGGCGTGGTGGTTCTGGACCTTAGCTACAACGAGCTCTGCGGGGAGATACCCAACGGCGTGGCGATGGGGCGGTTCAAGGCGATGCTACTGCGCCCTACGGGCACAAGTGCCTGTGCTTGACGCCCGCCGCTGCCGCCTTGCGCCAGCGGCCACTGAGCCTGTTCTTGTTTCCTTCTTGCCAGTTCGTTCTGCAACTTCCAGGCTCCTTAAAGTAAAGACACATGGCATTCCTGCCGTCTTTTTTAAAGGAAATACAGAAATTAACCGAGTCACCAACTTACTCAGTCTTTGTTTGTTTATCTGTGAACCCAGCTTACTTCGTATGACAGAGATCGATGCGCCTATCTGCAGGCCTGCACGAGCTATATATACACATACAAATTTCTGTTGATATACTACAGGTGTTGAACTGGTACTCTATCTATGAGAATGTGACAACCAAGTAATGGTGAATGCCCATGTCCCTGTCACTCTGGAGGTATCGCTAGAGCTCAATGAGAAAAAACAATGTCGCCATGCAGCACTGAGCGAGCCCAGTACATATACAGGGAGCCTGCAGTTAACAAGCTCCAACCTCTGTTGTCACTGGTAACATGGCAAGCAAAGCTATGGCTGTGAGTCGCCTACTTCCACTTCTGTTTCTCCTTCTATGCGTTGCGGCTGGCGCATACGACGGTGCTGGACTGCCGCCGATCAGCCGGAGGAGCTTTCCTGAGGGGTTCGTATTCGGGGCAGCCTCTGCTTCCTATCAGGTGAATGTTCTGTCTGTCCATTCGTATGTACACAACACATGTTCTTGCTGTATCATTGACAAGCTGATGGTATAAATAAATTAAAATTACACCTCAAATGGTGGTACAAATGGAAAATATTCCAAAATGTTTTAACGGATTCAGGATATTTAATATCCATTTTTTTTATCACAATAAAAAAAGATGCAGTCTATTCTGCCTACAAAACATCACAAGCTGTGAGATATTGTTCACCATAAACATGTAGTAGTTGGCAACACAAGTTGCTAAGAGTATAAACATCATCATGAGGATCATTATCTGATCCAAGCAGTCATTGTCCTAGCTAATATATATCATGATGAATCATGAATCATTGCTTGTGTTTGGAATAGTTCTCATATGAGCTATCTTGACGTCAACATGCAGTATGAGGGCGGGGCGATGGAGGGAGGCAGAGGACCAAGCATCTGGGACACCTTCACTCATCAGCACCCAGGCATGTTTTTATCAGATTTGCTCATATAAAGGAAGAAACTGCCCCTTTTTATTGAGCTTCATTCATTGCTGTGGACTGGCAAGAAAGCTTACATTTGACACTGTGTAGAATGATAAGAATAAGAAACAATAGTTAAGGAACCGACTGTTAGCATAATGGAATTATGGTAGTTCCCTTAATTGTGGTTGTAGTCTTGCTCCTGTGTGATTGGCTTGCATGCCCTGGCTGCCTATATGTACTCTTGTACAAGATATGGAATGCAATTCATTCATTCCAATCATGTTTACACGTTTACACCGACTTTGAAATTCTGACACTCTGTGATCTTGTAGATAAAATCATTGACAGAAGCAACGGGGATGTGGCCGTAGATTCCTACCATCTCTACAAAGTATGTAGGACTTCAATATAATATGTTTTTAACCTAGCTTGTCTTCTGTTCTTTTACTAAATAAACATTTTCCTTTAAGAAGTTTCAAGGAATTATATCCTCTAAGGCATTCAGCAGGCTCTTTATTTAATTATGTCAGATTAAACTTACAACACTGCCTTTAAATTTTAATCCAAGCTACCAACAAATTAAAACGTGTTACTACACCACTGATCCATGGGGAGCACTGGCTAAAAAATACAGGAAGATGTGCGCCTGATAAAGGATATGGGAATGGATGCATACAGGTTCTCCATCTCATGGTCAAGGATTCTCCCAAGTATGCGATTTATTGTTCAAGCGTTCTAGGCTGCACTACCTTGGACATATTACAAAGTCCAAGTAGATTGATTGCATCAAACTTAGCTATATATGCATGAATCTAATGGCAGATGGAAGTCTGAACGGTGGAATCAACAGAGAAGGAATCAGATACTACAACAACTTGATCAATGAACTCATGTCCAAAGGTATTCATGCATACCTTGATTAGCATCTCTCGAACCAATAGTCAATCTTATTCTTATGCATTTACAGGGGTACAACCCTTGGTGACCATTTTCCACTGGGACTTGCCTCAGGCATTAGAAGACAAATATGGAGGATTTCTTAGTCCCAACATCATGTAAGTCGTGACCTTTTTAACCTTATTCTCAGCCTAAAATCCCACTAGCAATGATGCTTCTAGAAAATGTAGTAATTCTCAGCTTGAGATCCCACTAACATGAGAACTGTGCATTACTAACACTAATCTGGAGGCCCGTTGTGAATTAGTGATTAAACTGGCATTGCTGCAACTGCTGCAGAAATGACTACAAGGACTACGCTGAAGTATGCTTCAAAGAGTTTGGTGATAGAGTGAAACACTGGATTACGTTCAATGAACCTTTACAATTCAGCTCAGTTGGGTTTGCATCTGGCGTGTTTCCACCAGCCCGGTGCTCGCCGTGGGAGCAGGGCAAGTGCAGCGCTGGGGATTCAGGAAGGGAGCCTTACACTGTCTCTCATCATATCCTGCTCGCCCACGCAGAAGCAGTTCGCGTGTACAAAGAGAAATACCAGGTCAGATATGAACTAGTTTTCCTCCATGCAGTTATAATTACTGAATGATGAACTGTTTGGCACTGTGCAAATGAGCTTGATACATCAATATAATAGTTAAATTCCAGTTTTGATGTATATATGATGCAACACGTTAGGAACATAGCTGCACAAGAATGTTAAGAGGAATAGTATATTTGTAAAATGGATCTCACTTCGACCATGATCTGGATTCATTGCTCACATGTATGCAGGCTGTCCAAATAGGGAAAATTGGAGTAACATTAGCCTCTCTATGGTTTCTTCCACTGTCCCCATCCAAATCCAATGATGATGCAGTGAGACGTGCCTTAGATTTCATTCTTGGATGGTAAATTTTCTATGAGGCTGTGACCCTAACATCTTTGCCGTCGAAATCCAGAAAATTATGGATGAACACAAATCTTACATATCAATCCTCTCTCATCAGGTTTATGGATCCACTTGTTCGAGGTGATTATCCGGTCAACATGAGAAGATTGGTGGGAAATCGCTTGCCACGGTTCACAAACGAACAATCTAAGCTAGTCAAGGGTGCATTTGATTTCATCGGACTCAACTACTACACCACATACTATGCTGCTAGCCTTCCTCCATCAAATGGTCTCAACAGTAGCTACAACACTGATAGTCTAGCTACTCTTTCCGGTGAGCCAATGAGTCAAGCCGAGCGCCCCCCAAATTCGTGCAGTAGTGTTGTAGTAAAACTCTATGAAACAATAACAGTGTAGTATTTGTGAAAACATGATGATATAACATATGCATTTCAGTCAAAAAATGTTATAACATATGCATTTCGGTCAAAAATGTTATAACATCTGCAACCTCCATTCCCTTAATTGAGTCATCATTAATATTGAATCATTCTTAATCACTATTTTGGAATTTAGTTTATTTCTTTCTATTATATTTTTCTGACATTATGATTATATTAGGCATTCGAAATGGTGTCCCAATAGGTCCTCAGGTAACTTCTTATTTCCCAACATATAAGATAGAAATGTCACTGATTTCTTATCCACTTTCTGTGTGATGCATGATTTATTTGTATATAACCAACATATATGTAGGGTGCTTCATCTTGGCTCTTCATGTACCCTCAAGGCTTTCGTGAGCTTCTACTTTATATTAAGGAAAACTACGGCAACCCTGCTATCTACATCACTGAAAATGGTAACTTGTAAATGATAAATATTATCTAATATATGAGTAATTTAGACTAAAATTTATGAGTTTATTTTAGATTATTTTTCATAATATATGAGTAATTTCGTTGCATGTTTGGCTTATACTATAGTATCCATCTGTAATAACATATGCGGATAGTTCTTTTCTGAAAATAAATATATTCAATGGCTATTGTTGCCAAAGATGATTAAACTATTATGAATTGATGGCATGATGTTTCTTATCCGTGCGTGAGAACTAGCCTTTTTTTATTCTAGCACATCTCGTGAGGATTAACATGTTAGAGAGTGCAAAACAATATTATATAGTGCCATCTATTTATTTTTCAATGGGTTTAACATATTATAGTACTACATTTATTCTTGTTCCTTGTCTTTTTAATTTGGGAATTGCTTTTTTATCTTCAGTGGTGGAACTTAACCATTATATTTTCCACGTCAAGGAAAACAAATTATAACTCTCGGACTTCTTTTTCTACCAAAATGAATCAACTAGCAATAATCATGTGGAAAACCCTTCTCGTTCTTGTGTATACGAGTGGTCTTTTTTTTTTGGGGGCGGGGGTGGTGGTGGGGGGGGGGGGTCTAAACTCAACTGCGAGCTTTCATTAAAGGACTTGAGAACGAGTGGAGAGTAAGTTAGAATTTTCTCCTTCAATGACATATTTTTTTAATAAAACTATTACTTTTCTCACCTAGGACTAGGAGACAACAAAAAGCTAGATTGAAACAATCTAAAAACATATTTTACTTGAAACAGGCATTGATGAAGCCAACAACATGAGCCTACCACTACAGGAAGCCTTGAAAGACGACACCCGGATAGAGTACCACCACAAGCACCTTCTTGCACTGCTAAGTGCTATAAGGTCAGATATCAGTAGGTAGCTGACACGACACACCCCACATATGCCACTTGATGACATTTGACTTCTCTTCTATTCATAGGGATGGAGCAAACGTGAAAGCATACTTTGTATGGTCATTGCTGGACAACTTTGAGTGGTTAAATGGCTACACAGTCAGATTCGGCCTAAACTACGTGGACTACAATGATGGGTTGAAGCGGTACCCCAAGAATTCAGCCTATTGGTTCAAGGATTTCCTGCAGAAATGAAACATGGACTTGGCACTAGGATATATGAATGTATTTGGAACAATGCAAGATTTGCTTACATCGAATTGAATTTTGCTTATGGTCATGCAGTGTATTACAAGAAAAAAAAACTTATGTTTTTGTGGCATGTCGATACATACGAAAGAAGCCAAAATGGTGACAACATGCTTTTCATTCAAAACTTAGTATATTGGAGGGCATTCATGTGCATTTTTTTTTTATTCTCCGTGATTTGTGTTAGAAGAGATTTGGACTGACCCAAATAATAGTTTCAAATAAATCTCAAAGACCCATTCACATCCATGGTATGGGTGGGGGATTTTAGTCCTGCATTCCTTTCAAGCAAAAATAATAGTTGTTGATAGATGTAGATGTAGTATTTGATAATATTTCAAATTGAACTATATATGATGATGAAAAGGTTATAATTTTTGTGTAGGCAGGTCTCTAAAGTAGATTATCTTGGTATCAAGGTGTCTTTCAAGCAAAAATGTTGTATATGTAGATGTAGATGGTTGTTGATAGACGTAGATGTAGATGTACTGATGTACTTAGTATTTAATAATATTTCATATTCATATGCAACTATATATGATTGTTATGGCAAGTGGAGCCGGCCCAGGGCCTATGCGGCACTGTAGTGGGCGTGTACAGTACTATATCAACAGTACCCGCCCTGATTAGATTAGATTGGTTTGGTTTGTTAGGATATTATTTAGGGGTCAAGTAAGTTGTCTCTATAAAAGAGACCACCATGTATCTGTTAGAGTCAAGCAAGAAGAACCTAAGATAGTCCCCGAGGAACGGCGGCTATCCAGGGTTTCTCTGCTGATCCATCTACCCATAGTCATTCCATAACAATTGGTATCGGAGATCTAGCGCAGGGGCATCGTCATCCACCATGACCGGCCCTAGCATCGATCCTGTGGTGATGGCGGCGATGGACGCCAAGATCGACCGCATCCTTACGCAAATCGCCACCATTAACAAGCGCTTGAATTCGCATGATGCACGCCTAGAGAAAGTCCAGCAAGAGAAGATCGAGCCCTCACGATCGATCTTCTCATATGAGGGCACAGGATTTGAGGGCTGGGTATTCAAAAAAAAAAAAAATGGCAAACCAAATGGCTCATATTTGGCATGTATAGTGCCATATATATATAGTTCATCAACAGAGCAGATTTTCTATGTTCAAGAATCTAAAGGTAAATTGACAATGACAACCAAATGAAACTCCTCAGGTCTGTGGTGTTAGTGTTACTCTTTTTTCTCTTCATACTTGACACCTAAAATTTAACCAAGAGATATAGTAATTAATTTGGGATGAAGGGTACTAGTATTGAAGTAGTCATCTTACAATAACAAAGAAAAAATGGTGTTAGGCCCCGTTGTGAATTGAGCAGCCGGTTGTGTTTTGCTCACCATGACTGCTCTTTCCTAACACGCCAAATTATGGATGTACTCACTGAGCAGAAAGAGATAAATCTAACACATGAGAAATTATAAATCTAACACATGAGAAATTTCAGTAAAGCCGCCATCTCGATCACAAATTCCTCTCTACTACGGCCCAAATCAATTTTGTTACTCACAAAATCCCCACTACTCTGATGGCGGGAATACATTTATCACATAGTAATTCGACGGGAACTGCAGAATTCAAGTCGCAATGGAGTCAGTCACAGCCACCTGCTCGTCGCTGTCGAGCCGTCGAGGTACTCCTGCGCCGGCCTACCTGATCTCGACGTCGAGGGCATCTTTCGCCGCACGAGGACGTCGAGGAGTCGAGAAGACGCCTCGGCTCGGCGAACGATCAAAATCGAATCGACACGGCAGATAGCGGAAGACTAGGCGGCGCTGCCTGCTTCCAGTACGAGGATTAGGGACGAGGATGCCCCAAGTGCTAGTGCTGATCCTTCATTCTTAGGCCTGCTAGCCAAAATGGGCCACGTAGCAATGGGCCTTGGAAGGCTTCAATGGAAACAAGGTTGAATAAGTACAGTTCTGTATTTTTCTTTTTCTCATGTGCAGCCGTATATATATACATTATATATTATATATATGAATTCTTTTGGCAAAAAATTTGGGTATTCAGCTGAATACCATTGAATCATGGTGTGCCCGCCACTGGTGAGGGCAGCAACGACCCCCGCCACCACCACGGTCGCCTTCAGCTGCCACCTCGTTCCCGTGAAGGCCAAGGGCAACATGGCCATCAATGGTACCAACCAGGTCGCTGCTCTGGCGGGTGGCGCTGTTCAATGCTATGTGCCACCGCACCAGAGGGACAGGGCCATGATGCCGTCGCCATCTCTCGCCCCAACGACCCCTACACCGACAATTGTGACACCACCAACAAAGGCCCCAGCTGCCACCACTTTGGCAGTCTCGGCAGTAGCGTCACGAACCCAGGCGATCAACCCTGCACTAAAATTGGCGGACATGGTGCCTTTGTCGTTGTTGGCGGTGCAACCACCACAAGCTGGGCCATGGCTGTTTGCACGTGTGGATTCTCAGATAGATCAATAGCATGCCTTCAGAGCTCCATCGGCTGACTGGAGTGCACCTTTAGCGCAGTCCCGCTCTGCTGCAGCCATAGCGGGGGTGGCTGCTTGTGGAGGGCACCATCGTTTCCACGTGCAGGCGCTCCATACATTCGATCCGGGTGGATTCAATTCCGAGTAGGGGCTCGTTCGGTTGCCCCAGGAATGGCCCGGAACGGGCTCTATTCCAGGCGGAACGAGCTGGGCCGGTTTGTAACCAGGTATGGGCCGGAATGATTGTTCGGATAGAGCGGGCTGGATTAGAAACAGACCTGGTTCAGCCTCATTTTGCTTCCTTCCGGCTCGGAACGAAGCCTGACCTCCGACCCTCGGGCTCCAATCCGAGTCGCGTGCGAGACGCGAGACGAGGCGCGCGAGCGGCGCGACGAGACGGCGTGGTGGCCCGGCTGCGCACCGACGGCGACGGCGACCTTCTCCCATCCGGCGTCCACTCTCCCCGTTGCCTTCTCTCCGGTAAAGCATCGCTTCCTTCCCCTCTCCTCTAGGTCTAGGTAGGTCTAGGGTTCTTGGTACGGGGGCCTGACCAGCAGGCGCAGCGACGGCGGCGGCGTGCTGGCCAAGGTGGCTGAGTTCGTGGGCGGCGGCGTGCTGTGGTGCTACCCGCTACTCTGCTATTGCCACACGCAGGACGCACGAAGCACAGGCACAGGAGCAGCCGCTCGTAACGCGGTGTCGCTCTGTCTCTCACTCAGACAGGCAGAGCTCTGACGTACGGACACTCTCAAGTCCGATCTGGTGATGAGCCAGCGCTTGCTTCAGTTAAAGATTCCGTCCTGCACCATGGCCATCATGCACACAGCACTGCACTCACCGGCTAGGTGCAAATGTGCAATGGCAGCTCCCTGTCAGGGGCAATATCTTGTTCTTGATTGAAAGTTAGATGAAGCATGGCCACTCCCTGTCAGGAATCAGTATGGTGTTGTTTATATGCATGATTAGTTTCTTCTTCCTCAACAAATCTTCAAGCAAAACCACCACTATCCTCCGTCGTCCTCTCTTTAATTAATTTCTAGATGATGAAGCTCACGCAACCTCGAATCATCATTAGCGTTTGAATACTGAAACATAGCTTTCCTCTGAAAGAGCCATGCTTTTAGCTAGTCCTTTCTATTTCTTTTCATTTACCTTCTAGGGAGTCCTGATCACCATCATTATATTTTGTGTTGTTATGAAGCCTGAATAAGCAATCTTGCTCTTGGACAGCTTCATTTTGTCCTGCAGAATCCACAATCATGGTGTTTTGCATTTGCAGCTACACTCACGTTGCTATTATTGATACATTAAATTTTACTGTGAGATGTTTGTCACTCGTTGGGCAATCTGTCAAGCTGGTTAACTAGTTATTGCTGACATTGCCACACTGTTTTTTTTTTCCTGGTATTGGGTTTCAGAGTGAGCAAAAATAATGTCATTCACATTGTGATCACTTCTTGATCTGTCCTGCATTGAGATTCAAAGTGCATATATGCAGCTGTTTTGTGATTGAACTGTATTGCAACTCATGTTTCTTTCAGTTCAGGATAGGTGAAAAGAACCAACTTTTGTGTTTTACTTTTTAGGAGGGGCTGCTCCTAGATGGTCTAGTTTGAAAATGGAGTACATATTGAAGTGTTGTTTCAGTGATTTCACTTTTATCAACTAACTCTAACTCCATTCATATATAGAATCTATTGACTGATTAGTTAAGCTTCATTTAACAGGAGGTTAGTCTGGCCATACACATACACGGTGGAGTAGATGTCACATTCAGCTTTCTTTTTCCTCTTGAAATTTGAATGCTCTATGTGACTATATTTGACATAACTAACTTTTATGCAAGAGTTGAATAATTTATTTTAACCATCGCTTCTTTCCTCTAGAGACTGGACATGCTGTATAACTTATTCTCGACAGTACCATCCATCCCAATTTGCTATGTTGATATTGAAATGCTCTTTAACTTGATTTTGCAGATTGTTCCTCCTTGGACTTGAAAAGCACGGCAAAGGTGGCTGGCCGGAACATCGAAGAGATTACCGCTAGATATAGCAAGTAGAAGATTCCTTTTGAAAGCTTGAATACCTTTTCTTTGGGTTATTTATTGGAGTTTCTTGTACTGTCCAAAAAGTACACCGCAACATGTGTGAATGTGTCTGAATATGCTTCGAGCTTGTAGTTTCAGATGCTAAAAAATATTTATTAGCTCTGTCGTCATTGAACTAAGTAGCATGCCATGAACTAGGCAATATTTAGGTGTTGGAACTAGGCAACATTGAGATTGGAGTACCAGGTTCAAAATTATCGTGTTCACTTCTGCATACTCACGATGGTTGAGCCAAGATGAATAAATACATGATCAAAGCTTCAGAAATGGTGTTCATTTTTGTTTCTCTCTGCTACTGTGAAATTAGTTTGTACTGATGTGTACGTTTTGTTAGCTTTTAAGAATTGCATGAGATCATTTCTTCCTATCAGTATCATGTGTCTGAAGCGTTAAGCTGTGCACAACTAGTTGAGATTAGCCTGTCAGAGCAACATGTGATGCAGCCAGCTAACTAGCAAATCATTTAGGGGCAGGAATCAAGCCTGAGCAACCGAACACAAGTTTTTAGGTGTTGGAATGAATCCTGTCCAGGATTGCAAGAGGACAAGGAATGAGTGGATCCTGTTGGATGCACTACAACCTGGCTTGGATCGGTTCAGGGGCAGGAATCAAACCTGACCAACCGAACGAGCCCTAGATCAGTTGGGCTGCAAGGTCTTCCGCTCCGGCCACAGCTCGAGGACGAGCTGTCTTGGAGGGGTGGAGTAGTGTTATGGCAAGTGGAGCCGGCCCAGGGCCCACGCGGTACTGTAGCGGCGTGAACAGTACATAGTACCATATTAACAGTACCCACCCTAATTAGATTAGATTGGTTTGGTTTATTAGGATATTACTTAAGGGTCAAGTAAGTTGTCTCTATAAAAAGAGACCACCATGTATCTGTTAGAGTCAAGCAAGAAGAACCCTAAGGTAGTCCGCTAATCCATCTACCTATAGTCATTCCATAACAACGATGAAAAATGTTATATATTTTTTTGAAGACGTTCTACATAAGATTGTAAATAATCGAGTGGTGTCAATTTATCCACTAGCTAGTACAACATGAAAAATCACAATGGTTTCATATAATTTTGTACAGAGATAGCGTTTATACAATATTTTAAACCCCTAAGAGTATATGGCCTTATAGTTCACAACATTTTTTTTTTTCTTGAAGCCATCTTAATACATAAATAATCGATATAAAGTTCAGATCTACAAATATCGCTCTAAACACTATATCAATGTTTATCTATCAAAACAACCTCAATTGAAAAGGCCATCGCCTAAAAAGTCAATGATATTTTCGTTCTCTATGATTTTCATATAATTTTTTATCTTCATTTGATTTCATATATAAAGTTATAATTTTTTAAATGAGGTGACAGAGAAAATAAAATACTGACAATTCAACTAGCGTTAAGTACTTCCTGCATGCAAGTTCAATCTGCGAATATTATAGTTTCGTGAATGTTTAAATACTTTTGAAAAAAACAAAATTTAAAAACATTAAAAAAACTAAATGGCTATGTCTAAGAGGGCCCATGCCAAAGGGGGCCCGAGCCCAAATATGCAATATATATACCCCTATATCCAGGTAGCAGTCTTGGCTCAAGAAAATACCACAACGAAGTGTTGGTGCCGGCCCAAGAAAGAAGGCGAGCAGCCGTGCGGCGTGGCGTGCGTGACTTCCTTTTTCCTTTCGCTCCGTCTGCCACACCGCGCGTGAGACTTAGAGTCTGTCACTTCCTCTTCCGTCAGCGTTGCAAGCAGATCGACTGGGCCTCGCAATTGCGCCGCCACCGTCCGCTGACCGTCCACGATGGACTGGGCCTCGCGAGCAGATCGACGATGGTATTTCCATCTGTTCTAATTCCTATCAACGTTATCATTCCTTGCTAGTTGCTATAGCTTGCAGTTCAATAATCAAGTTCTTGTTTTCTAATTTAGGTGTTCTAATTTTTTAGAATGCCGCCTAAGAAACATTTATCAAAAAAAAGAAAAAAGACAAGAAGAGTTGTTTGTTCAATCAACAAGGTGCTTTAGATAAGTTTTGTTTCACGTTCAAAAGCAAAAAGGATGCAGATTGTTATCCAAATGTTTTAGTTGCCTATCGAATTCTCTTAACTGTGGCTGTGACCATAGCTTCAGCTGAAAGAAGTTCCTTAAAATTGAAGTTGTTGAAAAACTATTTGAGATCAACTATGTCACAAGGAAGGTTAAATGGCTTGGCTATGTGCCATCGAGAAGGATATCTCAATGCTGTCCTTATGATTTTGCATCAAGAAATGCAAATCTTTTTCGTGAGAAGCGATGGATATATATTCTTTACTAGCATCGTGTGCCCGTGCGTTGCTACGGGATAGTTAGAATTTTGTAATAAAAATACATAGATCGCACTATAAGATAACAATAATATGAAATTAAATATCAATGTTAATTTCACAATTAATCAAAAAGGCAAAGTTAGGGAAGTTAACATATTCACCGAAGTTAACATATTCACAGTGCGATATCCTCACAAGCTCACAAACTCTACTATTACAATTTGGCACACTGTACATGCTATGGTCCAGTGGATATCAAAGTATCGAAGTTATTAAAAGCCGCTCGGCTTTCCTCGCACCGGCATTCCGGGCATCGGTGGCTCATTCTTGTGTCGACACCTGTCCTGTGCATTTTTGAAAAAGCCCTTGAAAAACCCCGATCCAAATTCGACCCAACGGTCTCGCTTACGCACACGCATGGGCAATTTGGGTGGCTTGAAGAACCCTAGCCGCCGCAATCGCTCCTATCCGTCTCATTTGCCGTCGTAACTTCCCTCCTCTCCTCCCCGCCTCGCTGTGTCGGGGAGCAATCGCTCCTTCCTCTCTCTCTTCCCACCGCCGCTCTTGTGCCACCCAACCATGGTGCTCGCGGCGCCTCCCTCCTCGACACCGTCGCTTCGTATGGGCAGCCGCGACAAGTTCATCGGCGGAGTGGGGCGCTTCACGCGTCCGTTCGGGCTCCTATCGGTGGATATGGCCGGATCCACATCCGGCGGCCCTCCACCTGCTTTGTCGGCGAGTAATGGTAGAGACAACTATAAGCTCGCCACACTAGCTTGTTCACGCATGTAGAGATGAGAATACCGGGCCACGGCCCGGCCTCAAGGTGGACACGTCGACGGAAAATCGGCGGCCGTCGGATCTTCGGATCAGCGGGACGGCAAGGTGCGGTCGATTACCCATCTGATGGGTCGGTGGACCCTCCTCCCCGCCTCCTGTCGGTGGGTGCCAGCCGCCCCGCCCACCCTCTCTCCCGGCCGCCCGTCCATCGCCGCCCGCGTTTGCTGCCTTGGCGGTCGTTGTCCGTCATCGCGATTGGCGCGGCGTGCTGCGGTACAAGCACAAGGATTGACGGCGCCTTCCTTCAGCGCCCGGCGTTTTTGCCGTTGTCTAAGCGCCATTGGTGGCGGTACAGCGGGGCCCGCGGTCGGCGGTACCGCGGCGGTCTGCGGCCGTTGTCTACGCTGCCATTGGCCTACGATGCGACATCTCAGCGGTCGGCCGACTCACGCAGCGTTCCCTCGATTCACGTCCGGCGGCGCTTTTCCGTCTCGGCGAGGGCATGGCTGCTCCGTCCTCCACGCTGAACCACTTCAACGTTGTTGATACATGGTTGGTCGAAACGGGTGGGGCCCATAGTCGGGGGCATAGGTTGGCCCGGTCGTCCTTGTGGCGTGCGTCGTCGCCCGTTGTCCTCTGTGCGTTCTGTGCGGCCGTGGAGGCCTCGCCGTCCGTCGCCCAGTGGGTCGGTGTCGGCGACATCGCCGCTTTCGGGAGCCGCTGACGCGTTGCCTATGCCGCCCGTCGCGCGGTTTGGCGAATCTGGCGGCTGGGGTGTCGATGATAAGGTGGGACCACATGTGGTTGGGCCGTTTGTCGAGTGCGCTCTTCGTTGGGTGTTCCCCTCGCTGCAGCTTTACCGGCGGGAACGACCCAATAAAAATGAGCCTGCGACTTCCGTTCGGACTCCGTGCCGTCTCGCCGTCTCTGCGGTGAGGTAAGCCGCCATGGCGGCTCGCCGCTCATGCCGCGCGTCCGCCCTTCGTTCTGCTTTGCTTAGAAGCTCGGCACTAATGCTCCTCGCCCCCTCCGCATCGGACACCCCCGCGCTTCTTTGTAGGTCTTGGGCCGGGATCGAGGGAGATCCGTGTGTGAGGACGGTGTGTGGGGAACAGCTGCTGCGTTCGCCCGGCGGAGCTCGTCGCCCGGGGGGACAGGATTTCGGGCGGGTTTGCCGATTCAGCTCGTCCTTGTAGGTATGGTGACCGGCGGCGCCCTGTTCTACACTTTGCGCATTTTATTGATATCTAGGTGGGATTGGTTGTCGAGATCTTGGTCTGACATCCCGCTTATTTTCCTTTCTTTACCTTTTCGTTTCTATCTTCTTTTTGCGCCCATGTGCGAAGTCAGCGGCCGTGCTTGTATCGTGCAATGGAACAACAGCGATAGATAGTAAACGTGATAGAAATTGGCGCACCATTCGAATACTGCATACAACAAAAGTCATAATAGCGGGCGATGAGATATACCCCCTAAGAAAATTGGCATCCGCTTGAGAGGCTGCTCTCGATCTCCGGCGACATCTAATTAACCCAACGTACTACCCAATATTGCTAATAAAATTTTCATTTTGTTGGCATACATGCTTAGATGCAACACATCGGTTGGTTGTGACAAGAAAAAAAAAATATGAACACTGGGTATGGCTGACAATGGAGCTTCCATCTCTGATCAGACAAACTTCCAAGTTCCAGCATGCTAAAAGAAGGCCTTTTCCCAAACCAGGATTATAGTTAACTGACTACATGATGCAGTTTTTGAAAAAAAATAATCCAACTCAAAACCGAAGAAGACAAACATAGAAGAATAGCATGTCCCTTGTCTATCTTTAAACCATTTTAGGTCTGTTCACACTAAAATCATGATTGTTCAGGCAGGTCACACTTAGTTATTCTATGTAACATTCTTTTCTCTACCTATAACTTCCAATATAAAACACATTATAAGTTCAGTGGACCATATCAACCAAATACAAACGATCTTCACATCTGGATTTTGCATCTTCAAAGACTTTCCAACAATAGATACTGTACCATATGACTTATGTGCCTGTACCAGATATAGAGATGTCAACGTTAGCAGAAGTGGCCTAAAAAAATTTCAGTTCTTGTATATCAATTTGTAGAAAATAGGCAATGTATTATGATATCAGGTAGAATATAAACTTCAGTGTCCTTAGCACCAATGTTCTTATGAATTCCAGGTCATGTATATGCTATCATTATACCAAACTGAACCCTATCAAACTTCATTATATCAGAATGCAAGTGGCATAAGCTAAAAGCTGAGAGGAAACTAAATAAGCTAAGCCATGTATTTAGTGACCATGCATACCTATTTCATTGAGCCAAAACATAAAGGGTAGGAAAGCATTGATTATTTTCAAAGCCCCCACCTAGGACTGATCATTGATAGGGCAATAATGGTATATGCTAATGACAGATTACAATTAAAATTTGTAAAGGAATTATTGCTTTTCGGTTATTAGGTATAGAGGAAACATGTGTCAGCCTGCTTATGGGGTCGAGGTTGCGGTGCCTTCTTATTTGGGAGTGTCGCAGACTGTGCCGTAGCGTTTTCTTTTGGGCACTGGGGATGATCTCTTTGAGTCTGCCTATGAGCATGCTGCATTGCGGGCTATAGCTTTCATTCGAAGCTTTATGGGTTCATTGTGGTAGATTATAATTTCGGGGTGTGCTCATGTACAAGAAAATAGCGACTTATTTTGTCTCTCTTCTTTGCTAGAGCGGCAGGCATCGTTGGTAGGCCGGGCAACAGAGCGGCGCGATTTGGTCGTCGATCGAATGCCTAATCAAAGAAGTTTCCTCTTTGAGCATGCCCGGCTCCTCTCGAGCCTCGAGACTACGATACCCGAGATAGTCCTTGCAACTCCCGGTTCGTGAACAAAGCTGCTCTTTGTTTCTATGGTTCGACACCCTCCTCTCTCGGCCGACACTTCCAAGACACCAAAGACCTTTTTGAGAAGACAAGGTAATCTTATCATTTCTCCACAAGCATCTCATTTCTGAATGCCTTTGTGCGTGGCAAGTTAGGCAAAGCATCGGAGTCATTTGCTTGAAAGAGGCTTGAGTTCACCTCGGATGAGGAACATGAAGAACAGGCATGCCACTATTTCCCTTTTAGAGTGTTACCTTATCACCCCTCTGTTGTTTAACAGCTCTATAAACAATCCAAGATCCTTATTCTAAAACTATGCCTATTTAACCGACAATATTCTGTTTTTCGTAGGTAGGATGATCTCACGAGAGGACCCTTTGAACAATGGAAGCCCGGATCTTTGAGTCCCTGCTTGATGATTCCGAACACACCATGTCTAAGAGGTGTGTTGCAAGGACTATCCCTCCCGATTACCTATTTTATGCTCACGATTACCTAGCTGTTCCGTGAACTCTAAACACACTGATTATATTATATGCTCTGTGCTCATGGCTGCTCGGTTATTTTCTTACTTGCAACAAGGATGGCCCGCCCAGGCTAAAGCTCCCGAGAACAAGAGGGCTCGTCGAGGTTTTGCTGCTCCAAAAAAAGTGGCTAGATAAGGTGGGGATTCTTCCATCCTACATTTCCCTACGCACACTGGTGGCCTGCACTTTGCATCTCTTTAACGTAAATACTTCTTTGT
Organism: Hyparrhenia diplandra; assembly: GCA_015847255.1. NCBI lineage: Eukaryota > Viridiplantae > Streptophyta > Magnoliopsida > Poales > Poaceae > Hyparrhenia > Hyparrhenia diplandra. The sequence continues at coordinate 84,648 of JADLZK010010092.1, forward strand.
AGGTCTCTTAACCTTTTCGCAAATCTTTTGGTGGACGAAGTCATTTTGCACATTTCACGCCCAGAGAAGACTTCCGCCTGCTTTTGCGTCGCCGTCGTCTGCGCACCATTGACCGACGAGTGACGATTTATGCACGGGGCATATATTATTGAGTGATGATTTATGCGGGGCATATATTATTGTATAGGCAGGAATGACTATGTAGTTTAATGACTCTTGCATTTCGATTTAGAAGACCTAAGTGTGTGGCATCCAGTAGCGGTGTTGCTATGGGCGACGGCAACCCTACGACCACACCTTTTATGGACCGTCGAGCGTATCCGGTCTAAGACATCAAACTATTGTTATGGTGATCGAGACAACCGTTATAACCTGATCTTTCCGTGAAGCCTGTTTGTTTCTATTTTTGGTCTGTCTATAGAATGTTTTGCCGCACGCACGCTGGCGGTACACGATAACATCACTGTTGGCATTTTTACACGTATATACTCATTTTTTTCTGGCTGGCATAAGCGATGGTGACGCGCGCTTTATGCATACACCATTACCGATCCATCACCTTGCTGGCTGCCAGGAGATGCAACCACCAGTGCCGTGTTGCGTTCATCAATCCCCAGGATCCCTAGCTGATTATTATGCTGTGTTGTTCTCAAACTCCTATTCAAACGTCTCTAGCTGATTGTGTTGTACTAATTCGATGTCCGGGCGGGCCCGACAAATTATGCCCCATCCAAACGTAAATACATGCGGGCGGCGGATCTCGCAAATAACGCAGCGCGCTATGGACTAGTGTCTGATTAAGGGAGCACAATGCTTCTACCTTCTGATCGAGTCGTACATCGAATTGTTTATCTATAATTTGATTTATAGAATTCTTAATTGGTTTCAGTGGATTGTAGTTCTATCCGGTAAAATTTGGTAATGGATAAGCTGATTCATAAGTGGACCGGATTCTAGCTCGCCTGATCTGATGGATGACTTACTGCACTGGTAGACCGAGCGTACAATGGAGCTGTGAATAGAAACGTGACGTTTTCTTTCTGTTTTGTTTTTTTTTTATGGTGTGTTTTTGGGTTGAGAACCAATTCACTGTCTCTATGCATACACTGCTAAAATGAAATTGAATCATTAGTATTTTTGTGAAGTTATTAGCCCCCCCTTGCATATAGAGTTCCATATTACAGGCTTACAATTCAGTTTGCTCACTATTGAAGCTTACCTTTTTTTTTTCCTATAAAACCAATATAAAATTCATCCGCCATGTCTGACAATCTTTTCAGTACACTATTTATAAGTGTTTATGAAGTTTCAAGTAGTTGTTAACATATTGCTGGTCTTATTGCCCTCCTCCCCATGTGGGTTTATTCACAATGAACTTTGCTCACTATACTGAAGCTTATATTTTTTTCTGAACAACATTATTAGCGCTTTATCAAATGAAGAAATGACCAAAATAAATTTGTAGATCTTAAGATATGAAACTTTGTAGTTGAAACCTTTTTCATTTAAACTCGTTTAGGGTCTAAAAACTGCTTTGAAAAGCTGTATATGTTACTGTATAGTGCTCATTTGTGTGAATTTTTATTCACTTTTGTACGATTTTTATCTATTCTATGCACCAGCAGGCCCATCACGGGCCCATCACACATGGCCAGGCATTGCCGGCGGCGACCAGCATGCCCAGCCCAGCCAGCGGCCGGTGCCCAAACGACAAGTACGGCAAGCTACGAGGGCCAGCGATCAAACAGAATCAACCCAAGGCCACAGGGGCAAAAGGGTCAATTCAGGTGCCAAGTAAAGAGATGCAAATACACATAATGTCATGTAAACCACGAGTCCAACGTTTGGAGGATACTTTTATAAAGTTGGTCCATAAATTTATGAAGCGCATCGTTTGAAGTTTTAAATATGCAATTTTCCCTTCATGTAATGCCTTGTTTTTCTCTTATTCTAATGCAAGGCAATAAACCATATTTTTTCTGCCCTTAAACTTTCAAAACAGGTCAAATAACCCTCAGGTGGTTTGGATAGTGGTTTTGCTATAGTGATGGCGATTTTGTCTCTTTTTATTTCTAGCAAAAAAGTGCGTCAGTGCGTTGCCACGGGGTCACGCTTCGAACCCGTATTTTTGGGAAGCGGTTTCACTTAAGTTAAAATTATCATTTCAAATAAGCATTTGATTAAAATAGTTTGTCATAGTCCTTGACATAACTACAATAAATCTTGAAATTCAAGTTGTAGAGTTTTTAAACGACCTTAAATGTTCGCCTAGTTAATACTGTACCAAAGTTTTAGTCATAGGCTAGCTATCTGATCTCTATCTGATCTCCATGTTTGTCATTGATATAGTTTTTTTTATTTGAAGATTTTAACGTCTCAAATATTTACTTTAATTAAATTCACATCTTCAAATTTTCAAACATTCTCCGATGGAGACATATTCTATACCAAAATTGTTGCGCTTAAAAAAGATTTAAAACTTTCTGGGACTGGGAAATTGTTGAGACGTGTCTGGTCGTACGTCATGCATGAAGCTCCTGCGACGCGCTTCCAAGCCAAGCCAAGCCTAAAAGACATGCACGTACATGTCAGCTCTCGCGTCGCGCTTGCTGCCTGCGCGCATGACGCCACATGCATCCAATTTGCTAAAATTTTAAAAAATCATAGTAAAACGCAAAAAATAATAAAATTTAAAATCCAATGTGGTTAGACTCTACGTGGGTAGATCTACATAGTGAATATAAAATATGGTATGCTGCAGCTATGAATTATTTTAAAGCATAGATCTAAACTAAAAAAAATGTAAAGCATAGATCTCCTCACTTACCGTCTTTGGTATACTTGCGCTAAGAGCAGCTCCTACGTGCCCTCAAATCGAATCGTGATTGACCTGGAGGTGGTTTGATTACTGAACCGAGCACACTGTAGAGATCGAACCATGCGGTGTCGAAGCAAAAACGACTCTTTTTCGGTTTGCACCATGAGCAGTAAAGAAATAAACTCCCAAGTCACATGCGTATGCAACCGAAACAAGTAAAGTGTATCTTTTTTTAGTTGCTCCGTGGACCCTAGTAATGGATGCTTACACTGGAAACAACGAACCATGCATCCGCAAGATTGATTTTCGTTTGAGCTGTGTGAGCGTGGTTCGCTGTTAGGAATGTACTCCCTCCGTCTCACAAAGGTGTCGTTTTTCCGTCTCACAAAAGTGTCATTTTAGGTTTTCTAGACATCGTGTTTCTTATTAAAAAAATTATACAAATTATAAAATAAATAAATTATTATTAAAATATTTAATAAAATAAGTCATAACAAAATAAATAATATTTATATAAAAAGTTTGAATAAGACAGAGTCAAACGAGACACATGTAAAACCAAAAAGCGACACTGCTTTTTTGAACGAAGGGAGTAGGTGCCCTACGAAGGCAAGCTGGATGAGCAAGAAGACGTCGAATCACGACAAGCAAAGCTGGATTTCGGCTAAGGGTCCGTTTGGATCCCTTGAATTTAGGGGAATTGGAATCTACTTAATAAATTAAGCTATTTAGTTTGGAATTTGAGATTCCTAACTTTCCAAAGTTCACAAATAAGCCTATCTTAAATTCATAGGGTGGGAGATAGGAATTGAATTCGTTTGCATTGCACTCTCCATGTTATGTGTTTGAGGAAGCCCATCACCATGTTATGTTTGATTGCAGTCTCCAACTCTATTCCATTGCATTGCACTCTCCAACTCCAACTCCATTGCACTACAATGAATTAAGGGTGTGTTTGGCACTGACTCCTCGCTGCTCGAGATCAAAAATCAGCTCTCGCTCCATATTTTTCCAGCCAAACACTTCCAGCTCCAGCAAATCCACCAAGGATCCGCTCCAAAAAAAATGGTGGGAGCAGGCCCAAAATCCATAGATTTCGTGGAGTACCTCAAGGGGTGCTCCACGGAATCCATTTGGTGGAGTTGGAAGAAATTACCCACCACGCCACTCATTAGTGGAAAATGACCGGTTCATTTTATCGTATTCGCACCTCAGCGTTGCTTTTTCGGCGCCGCCCGCATCTTCTTGTCGGCGCCGCCCGCACCTCCCTCGGCGCCGCCCGATACCCTCGGTGAGCCCGCCCGCCCGGCACCGCCCTCCTCGTTTGTCGGTCGGCGAGCCCGCCACCCCCACCCGCGCCCCGCCCCGCCATGCCCCTCCCCGGCGAGCCCGCCCGCCCCACCATGCGCGCGCCCGCCCTGCCCCTCCCGGCGCTTCCAGTCCGGCGAGCCCCGCCCCTTCACGCGGCCGTGGTAGGCGCCACGGACGGCGGCAGGTGGTCGGCGTAAACGCCTGGCCGGGTCCGCCCCGTCCACAACGTCAAGCGCCCGGTCCATTTGTCCAAGCCATTGAATCGGCCATGCCCCTCGCTATCGGTGCGAGGCAGCCTTGGTGCTTCGCCGGGCGCTGCCCCCTAGAGCGCCGCCACACCCGGAAGTGTCGGCCATCAAATCGTGTGTGCCGCCGGACGCCAAGGAGGAAAAGCGAGTTTTTTTTCTTTTCTATTCTGCTGACCACGTGGGCCCTAGGTGTCATAGAGATGGTACGGAATCTAGAGCTGTACCAAACGCTTTTCGGGATCCCGGATCCACGGTAGAGCTACTCCACGGTGGAGCTATGCGGATCTGCAACTCTAGAGCTGTTTTTTCAGAACCGGAGCTCTGCCAAACACGCCCTAAATTCCAAGGATCCAAACAGCCCTAAAGAGAAATTTGTAGGTTGCTGCGCGAGGCAAGGACTCAGGTCGAGTGCATGTAAAGCTCCATATCCACGTCCTTTTTTTTTTTTTGATAACACATATCCACGTCCTTAACGTTGCGGTTTGTTCACACCATCGATTCACAAATCCTTGACCAAAACGTAATTAATTTTGGCTATCTTCAGGACCACTCGTCAACTTCCTGCAAGAGTTGACCTCATCGATCGCCTACATATCTATCCACTCATGCATGCTGTGCATTGCATCGCCGTGCACATGATCGCACAAGTAGAACCGGCCGTCGAAGCAGCAATGGCAAGCATTAGACCGCGCGCCATGGCCAACCGCACTGCAGCTCTCCTCTTCCTCCTCCAGCTGATCACCACGTCGCTGTCTCAATCCCAGCTGTCCAGTCAAGACCTCCCGGCTCTTATCAAGATCGGGAGCAGCTCGGCAACCCGCCCGAGCTCGCAGGATGGCGACCCGACACGCTCTGCTGGGCGTGGTGGCCCGCGGCCTGCAACGAGCAGGGCCGCGTCACCAAGCTCTTCCTCGAGCGACGCAACATCACGTCCACGCTCCCGCCAGCCATCGGCGAGCTCGACCAGCTGGAGACGCTGAGCATCATCGAGATGCCGGGCCTGCACGGCCCCATCCCGGAATCCTTCTGCAACCTCTCGCACCTCTCCATCTTCAACCTCATGGTCACCTCCGTGTCGGGCCGCATCCCGGCGTGCCTCTGCCGCACCAACCTCACCTCCGTCAGCTTCTTCCGCAGCAAGCTCAGCGGCACCATCCCTGAGTCGCTGCGGAAGCTCCCGTACTTCACCTACTTCGACGCCGCCTACAACGACCTGGTCGGCCCCATCCCGCCGCTGCTGGTGCACGGCGGCAGGCCCGATCGGCCGTTGGGACTGATGCTGGACGGCAACCGACTCAGCGGCCCTATCCCCTGGACTTTCGCGCTCGAGAAACACATGATTCAGTTCAGGGTGGCCAACAACAAGCTCACCGGCGACCCGTCGTTCCTCTTCGGGCGGCGCAAGACGGTGACCGGCACCATCGACCTGTCCGGGAACAATTTCCGGTTCAACCTCACCGGCGTGGAGATGCCCATGCAGTTGCTGTTCCTAAACCTGAGCCACAACCGGATCTACGGCGGCGTGCCGGTGTCGCTCCGGGACACCAAGGTGGCGGTGCTGGACCTCAGCTACAACGACCTCTGCGGGGAGATACCTACCGGCGGGCATATGGTGCAGTTCAAGGCGGCGGCGTACGAGCATAACGAGTGCCTGTGCGGGACACCGTTGCCGCCCTGCGCCAAGGGCCGCCGCTGAGATGAAGCCGTCGAGCTAGCTAGAGCATGTGGGACACCGTTGTCCATTAACGTTATCTATTTATCTTATCTTAGCCTCTAATGCATGTTTATCCCGTCAATAAAAATACTACTCCAATTATTTTGGGATTGTTGGTTAAAGCTGTGTCATGCATAATAAAAAAGTAAAAAAGTTCGTGTTTGGGGCATTCCCAATGGTTTGGCCCAATCCTGGTCATAGTTTTTTGAATGTCGAGAGAAGTTTTGGCCCAAATAACGGACAAGTGGTAGCGTGGTTATTTTTATTTTTAGCACAAAAAAAGCACCAGTACTCGTAGAGTCGTATATAAGTATATTAGAAAGAACATATCTCAAACTAATTATAAAAATTAGCACTTTTAATCACGCAAGAGGCCATGCTTGATAACCTCGATCACACCACATTCACTAGCATGACTAATCTAATTAATCTAATACTCCAATAAAACCCACTAAGTTAATTCTATTGTTTCGGTCAAAAAAGTTAATTCTCTTGACTTGCAAGTGTCCACCTCAGCACTCCACTATCAACCTCATTGTCTATTTCTCTTGACATACAAAGCGTCCACCTCAGCGGTCCACTCTCATTTTCCACTAGCAATTTCCTTTGACATGCAATATATCCACCTCAGTACTTCACTATCATTTGTAATTAAAGTTCACTGGCACAAGAAATATGATCTTCACGTTAGAGAGACACATCATTCTCTACTCCATGCCTGTGGCAACGTGCGAGGAATCCCCTAGTTAACTAGACATATCAGCACACAGAGAGAACACATTTCACGAAACACCTACCACATTATGAAGGGATCGCTTCCCATAACCTACCAGCCTTGTAGGGTATGAGTCGCACCTGGCGTGATTGGCTACAGTACCGGAATCTTCGCCGAGTATCCGAAGCTTTGTCGAGATGTGCTTTGCTGAGTGTCAATTCTAGAACACTCGGCAAAGCCTAGACACTTCGAAAGTCGTCTCCTTTGACGAGCGGTGATGTTAGCGCTCGGGCGTCCAATGGAGATAAAATCCATCGGACTCCCTCCGGCCCACCTGTAGAGGAACGATCCACAAGCAATCCCCCCCGCATCCGGGCCCTGCCCACCCCACCTACTGCCTATGTTCCCTCCTCCCTGTCTATCCCCTCTCGCATCACATCCACCCATGGCCAGCGTTCCACGCCCCAGCCACAGGACCCACGCCCAAGACCATGTGCGTGTCCGTCGTAGGGAAATGGGAAAAAGGGCGTCACACCAGGGTCGGGGGAATAGGCACCGTTGTCACGGGGTTGGGGTGGGGACGCCACACCGGGGTTGGAGAAAAAAGGTGACGCAAGTTCACATCTAGCATGGAAAGGAAAATCAATTGCTCGAACATCTCAAATCATCTATTACAACATCAGGGAACCATATTGCAACATCAAAAAGGACAATTTGCAACATAGAAAGAACTTGTTGCAATATCTCAAATCGACTATTACAACATCCGGAGGATCATGTTGCAACATCGGAAAACAACAATTTACAACATCGAAAAACTTGTTGCAACAACTAGAATCGGCAGTTGCACACATAAGGGGAACAGGTTGCAACATCTCAAATAGATTGTTGCAACATCGGGGAAAAACATGTTGCAACGTTGCTTGTTTCAAACATTCAAAGAACACATTGCAACATCTCAAAATGATAGCTGCAAGATCCAAAAATATATGTTGCAACATCGAAATACGAATGTTGCAACACCCCCAAAATTCACCGCAGCCGCGAGGCGGGGGGGAGGCACATGGGTCGGGGCTTTGCCGAGTGCCACTCAAAATAAGCTCGACAAAATGGACCAGTCGCTCGTCGGTGGTCCCGAGGATCCGTTTGACGAGTGTTGGTAAAAAAAAAAAAAAAAAAAAAATCATCAAAATGGATCCTTTGCTTAGTGCTACTCAAAATACACTCGGCAAAGGGCTGGCTCTCGGCAAAGGTGCGCCCGCCATCAGTCTTGAACACCGCCGTTAGCCCTTTGCCGAGTGACAGCCTTTGACACTTGCGACAAGATTGTCTTTGTGAGTGTGAAAGAAAACACGTCTTTGCCCTTTGCCGAGTGCTAGCTAAGTCCTGCCTAATGGATAGGATAGTGTGACTAAGCAGGTTGAGACACACCACCACGGCACCACCTATGGCGTGACACATATCTTGTGTCATTCATTAATTAGTTGTTAGATATCTTGATTTTTTTTTTGTCGATCGAAAACAATGTACCTATATATCTTTAAAATTATTCAAAATGTTTAAGTGCATGCTAGAAAATAAACACGGTCCATTTTACTTGTATCTGGCATCGCACCTCTTGTAGTTTTAAAATTTAAATTTTTTCCCGTAATGAGGCTTAGGTTTTAGCCTCAAAATAGACTCAAAAATCCAGGAAAAATTATAAATTGATGGTTCAGAAAGTAGTGTTTTGTCATGTAGTTCATTCACCCCCTCTCGTTGCCTTTTTGCTCACCTTTTTTTTTTTTTTCCCCACAATGGCCAATTTTGGCTTGAAGTTGAAAATGACTGCGCTGCTTTGTCCACCGCAGTCGCAGCACGTGGTCGCTTGCTCTGTGCGCGTGCGTTTTCAACTCGGCAGTTCCTTTCTCACCGGTTACCAATGGCGACTTCGTTTAGCACCGTCCCAGGCCGCAGCAATGCAAACGTGCAAAGGCACTCGCTTTCTGACGTTTCCTCCGAAGACATTTCACAAACCCAGGACCAGGACCCTGCAACTAGTCAGAAACGCTCCTGTCAGCCGCTAGCACACGTTTCAGTTTTTATCTTCAACTGCACATTTCTGTCCAGGTTGGGTTCTGTACGGTTCAGGGATAAAGATCACAAGGGCAGGAATAAAGATCATATACATCGTCCCTGATGTCATGCTCATCACCTTAGCTTGTGGCGGTGTCGGTAACGGTGATCACGATTCACCATCACCCGGCCTGCCACGAGAAAAAAAAGACACATCAGTCGCGGTCCATCCATGTGAATATGTGATCGTGAGATCGTCCCTGCTATCTATAATAGAGGGTGGGTGCTGGGATGCGGAGAAAGGCCCTGTGGGTGCCGGTAGCTACCATATACCAAAGCTAGCTAACCGGCCGCGCTTCACATTGCATGGTGCCACACACCACATCCACACATGGCTCGCAAAGGAGGTAGCAGTAGTAGTGCTGCGATGCTTGCTCGTCTTCTCCCGCTGCTCGTCCTCGCTGCTGCTTCCAACGCTTATGATGGCGGCGCTGGGCAGCCGCCGATCAGCAGGAGGAGCTTCCCTGAGGGGTTCATATTTGGGACGGCCTCGTCGGCGTATCAGGTATAGTGACAGTTGTGATCTCTGTGTCATGCACACCAGCACTAGCTGCCAAGCGCCGTCGTTAGTTGGCAAGAAACAGTCAATAGCTTCTACTGAAAACTGGCCTGTAGCGATCGATGATCTGCTGCTGCTCCAATAAGTAGTAGTCATTTGTTTGCCATGCATGATCCTTACAAAGTTGGCCTGATAATGGTTTTCTTGTGCAGTACGAGGGTGGTGCGATGGAGGGGGGCAGAGGGCCAAGCATCTGGGACACCTTCACTCATCAGCACCCAGGCATGCTTCATACTCAGCTGATGATATGCTTAGAGCAACTCCAAGAGCTTGGCTAAATATAATAACTGAATGTCATTGTTTAGTCATTTGGTAAAACAGAAAATTTCTCAGAAACGAAACGGTACACAACAGACATGCTATTTTACAAAACCATATAGCAAATGGCTATGAGTGGCCACCGAAATTTTAGGAATAACATGTTTTTTTATTTTACAAAACCATATAACATGTCTGTTGGAGTTCATTTCTTCTCTGAAAAAGCTATATATAACCTAGCTAATAAGGATAGTATATCTCTTGGAGTTGCTAGATAGTCATGGTACTCTCGATTCACACGATGTATGAACTGCCAATGCAGTTAGCAGTCCTGTCAGTATATACCTCTTGAGCTCCATTTTCCATAGATTGCTTTGTTGAACATGGAACATTTGGAGCAAGTTGTTGAATTATTAATCTGGCTTGTGGCTGTCAATCTAATTTGACAGAGTCGTCCAAGGAAAATAAGCATCCCAGGGGGTGTAACCTAACCCCTATTGAATCTAAGTGACCGTAAGCAATGAACTACAGAGTACGAATTAATAATTCTCTGATTTGACAGATAAAATTGCTGACAGAAGCAATGGGGATGTGGCAGTGGATTCCTACCATCTCTACAAGGTATTTTAATGGGGATGTGGCAGATAAAATTTCTAAAGAATTTCAATTTTGTAAAACTCAAAATTTGTGCCAAGGCCTTTATTTCTAACTTAAACATTAAACAAGGTCCTTATACGAGAATTAAAACCTACCAAATATTCAATCAGTTTTTCATTATAGATCATTTTAGTTTTTCCAAGTCAAACTCTTTTAACTTGAATCAAGCTTCTAGAAAAATGCACAACCATCTAAAGCATAAATTAGTTTTATTAAAATTCTTCTTATGAAATATTTTTGTAGTTTATTTATTTGAACTTGCATAATGTTATTATATTTTTTCTAAAACTATGATCAAAATTAGAGAATTTTGATTTTGATAAAGCTAAAGTGACCTATAAAGCTAAAGTGAACCATGATAGATGACTTGTAAAAAATGTAGGAAGACGTGCACATCATGAAGGGTATGGGGATGGATGCCTACAGGTTTTCAATCTCCTGGACTAGAATTCTTCCAAGTAAGTGTGACCCAGTATCTAGATATTTTGCAATTCACTGTTTTGGGCCTACTCCAAAGTCCAGGGATATTAATTGCACAACGCTTAGCCATCTGAATTGTTCCATCAAAAAAATGCTTAGCCATCTGAATGTAATGTTAGATGGAAGTCTGAGCGGTGGAGTCAACAGAGAAGGCATCAGATACTACAATAACTTGATCGATGAGCTTCTGTTGAAAGGTGTGTCATGCATAAATTCGTTATTGTATCGGTACAGTAACAAATTTGGGTGTTTATTTTTGTAATGAGAAAAAATGCCTATGTTTCCTTATATAGGCTGGTATCATTTATCATTTGCAGGGATTCAGCCATTTGTAACCCTTTTTCACTGGGATTCACCTCAGGCATTGGAGGATAAATATGGAGGATTTCTTAGTCCTAGCATTATGTAAGTCAAGATATTCTATTCACACAAACGAACCACGAGTTTCTGCACTGAGGTCACGGCTAAACAAATCTTACCTTTACTGTCAGCAATGACTATAAGGACTATGCTGAAGTTTGCTTCAAAGAATTTGGTGACCGAGTGAAACGCTGGATCACGTTCAATGAGCCCTGGACCTTCTGCTCAAATGGGTATGCATCTGGCACGTTTGCGCCGGGCCGGTGCTCACCATGGGAGCAAGGCAAGTGTAGCGCTGGAGATTCAGGAACAGAGCCTTACACTGCCTGCCATCATCAAATACTCGCCCATGCAGAAACAGTCCGGTTGTACAAGGATAAATACCAGGTCAGTGACATGCAGTTTGAATTCATGAATGACAACGACTCAATTGATAGTACTATGCAATTCTGAGTTTCAGTTCATCAATGACCGAATACCTAATGCAGGTGGAGCAGAAAGGAAATATTGGAATAACTCTAGTCTCACATTGGTTTGTGCCCTTCTCCCGTTCCAAATCAAACGATGATGCAGCGAGGCGTGCCGTCGACTTCATGCTTGGATGGTAAATTCTTTAATTAGTGGTTCTCACAGAATTTCATTATTGCAGAAGTCTAGTCTTGAAGAAAATAAACTTCTCACTAGGAATAATGCCCTTCTAGGTTCATGGATCCCCTTACTAGAGGAGAGTACCCGCTAAGCATGAGAGCACTGGTTGGAAACCGCTTGCCACAGTTTACAAAGGAACAATCTGAGTTGGTCAAGGGTGCATTCGACTTCATTGGGCTAAACTACTACACTACAAACTATGCTGACAACCTTCCTCAATCAAACGGCCTCAACGTTAGCTATAGCACTGATGCTCGTGCTAATCTTACCGGTAAGTCCTAAAATCAAGGATCAATAATCTGCTTCGGTTCGTTTCTCAGATTGATAATGAAAAGTATTGCCCCTACTTTTGAAATGCACATATGAGGCAAAATTCTGAAACAGAAGGGGAAAAAAAACCTCTTAGTTAATGATATTGTAGCATTTCAAACAATTACAGCTTGGCTTGAATTTAAATGCATTTCTACTGCAGTTTTATATACAGTACTAACTAACTAACCTCGTGTGCTGATTTAATAGGTTTTCGGAATGGTGTCCCTATTGGTCCTCAGGTAACAACAGGTCTTTTTTTGAAGTAAAAGTAACAATAGGTCTCACAAGTAAGGTTTTGTTTGAATGTAGTCGGATTCACATCGATTCACATGTGCTGGGGTGGAGGGAAATTGAGCAGTTCAAATTCCACCCTATTTCACTCCAGCACATGTGGATTGAGATGAATTCAATAACATCCAAACAACGTGTAACATGGATTGTCTCCCATTTTGTGTGGCTAATGAACTAAATATTCATTTCCACGAATGACACATGTAGGCTGCTTCACCTTGGCTGTTCGTATACCCTCGTGGCTTCCGTGAATTGCTGCTTTATGTGAAAGAAAACTACGGCAATCCTACCGTCTATATCACTGAAAATGGTAACTTCAGTGTTCCTGAAAGAGAGCTAGCTAGAAACGTGAAAGAAAACATCTGAAAAAAATAAAATCTGTCATCTGTTCTAGGCGTCGACGAAGCCAACAACAAGAGCCTTTCACTCGAGGAAGCTCTGAAGGACGACCCCAGGATAGAGTTTTACCAAGCTCACCTTCTTGCTCTGCAAAGTTCCATAAGGTAGGAACTACGATTTGATTCAGTTCAGCCGGAAAATGCTGCTAAATGATTACCGTACTGCATCTGACTCGCAATGCAACTAACTGCAGGGACGGTGCCAACGTGAAGGGATACTTCGCATGGTCGTTGCTGGACAACTTCGAATGGTCGAACGGCTACACCGTCCGGTTCGGGATAAACTTCGTGGACTACAACGACGGGCTGAAGCGGTATCCCAAGAGCTCTGCCCACTGGTTCACCAAGTTCCTCAAGAAATAAGCGTGCATGGACGACGACGATGTTGTGCTGCTGGCAGGGGCAGCAAAAGTGATGGTAGCATGTGAATAAATCGAAGACAAATAAAAGCACGATCACATTTGGTGTCGGTCGTGTCCGCGATGTGTAATGACGAGAAAAATTTTTAGCACTCAAAAGATATATGTCTCTATCTCTACAACATAAAAAGAATAAAGAGGAGACATTTTTTTAGCGCGACATTCGCTTTGAGTCTGCCCATCCGCCACCCCATGCGAACCCGAAGAGAGAAAAGAAAACAAATCGTCCATGCGACCTGATAAAGGAATGAACTAATCACACAATAAAGGAAGGAATTAACCACGCAATCTCTACAATATAAAAAGAATAAAGAGGAGATATTTTTTTGTGCGACATTCGCTTTGAGTCTGCCCATCCGCCAGCCCTATGCGAACCCGATAAAGGAATGAACTAATCACACAATAAAGGAAGGAATTAACCACGCGATAAAAGGAAGACATTTATGCTTATCACAACCTACACCTCACGCTCCTAGAGAAGGGATTTTCCACGCCCGCGGAATCAGGCGACGACGATGCGTTCATCTCCGATCTCTTCTGATGTCTCCCTGCACAACGACGGCTGTTACCTTCTCAACATCACCGCCGTTGCCGGCCATCCTCGGGCGCCCGGAGGACTTGGAGCGGGCTCGAAATCAGCTCCGCCTGAGCAGGAGTCGCAGCCGCCATCAACATCGCTGCCCTACTCGCACTCGTCTCTGCCTCTAAATCCAACGACAAGGTGCATTGCTCATGAGCCTACTACACGGCCTCTCCGTGCTGCGGAGCCATGTCTCCACTTGCAGCCATCCTGGTTAGATCGGTCGAATCACGCTAGAAGTATTTGCCTTTTTGGTTTTCATCAATTATGATTTAGATTTTTGTAGCAGCACCTCATCCAATCCAATTATTAACACCATACAGTCACGAATAACAGTCATTGCAAAGAGGAGGAAAGAACCTTTTTGATGCCATACTGGATTGCAAATTTCTTAAATAGATGCGATCCATAGTTCAAGTGCATGGTGTTACTTTCACAAAACTTGTTTAGATTAAATATCACTTTAATATCATTGTTTAATTTCATATTATTGTTATCCTATCATGTGATCCATGTTTTTTATATAAAATTTAGTTATCTCATAGCAATGCACGGGCATTTAACTATCACGGAAAGTCTATAATGTAGAGTGTGTAAGCCTGCGATGCTGTGTGGTTACTAGACTGTGTTAATTTTATAAACTTTATTTTTTTATTAAATGTCATTTTAACTTTAGTATTTAATAATTACATAATATTGTAATCGTATCGTGCGATCTCATCAGTGTGCTGCAGCCACACCCACCGGGTTTGTAAGGCGGTCGTGGCCAGCTACAGATCCGGGATGCCGAGGCCACCAAGTCCAGTGGGGCAACATACCGTGGGCCAAACAACCATGCACTTCCTCTAGACGGAACCTTCTTTATCGGTCTTGAAGAATCACCGGCAGATGCTGTCAATCTCCTCGATAGCCTATGGAGATAGACCGTCGGCTAACATGGTGTAGATAGAAACTATATAGAGGGCGGACTTGATCCAAACAAGTCGGCCGCTTCCGCCATGAGTGGGGCGAGACATGCCGGAAGCCTCCTAGCGACTGCATCCAGCGTGGACTGGATCTTGGCCTTGGGGATCTTCGTCGTGCTTAAGGGCAAGCCGAGGTACGTGATGGGAAACTCGGAGAGCTGGCAACCCATGATCCGCTGGATGTCAAGCATGTTGTCATCCGTCGCGTAGATTGGCGTGATGGAGCATTTTTCTAGGTTGGTGCTGAGAGACACGGCGACTGGCGAAGATCGTGAGAATCTCCTTGACCACTCTAGCCTCGGCTGGGTTGGGTCGAAGGAAGAAGATGACGTCGTCCGCGTGATGGCTGGCGTTGTCATGGCTTGCAGCAGGCCGTTGCTCTCGGCTGCCGTCGTAAGCCTAGAGAAGACCTGCATAATGATGATGAATAGCATGGGTGATAAGGAGTCCCCTTGGTGAATGCCCCTCATGTGTTGGATTGTTTTCCCTAGTCGCCCATTAAGACCGTGAGGCCAATTATAAACCGTGAGGATAAATGTTTTGTCATATCGGTGAAAACGGATACGTAAATCGTACAATACCGACAGGAAAACAATTTTCCCTCATGGTACGAAAACCACCGTATATATTCTCTCGGTCGGTATTAAATCGTCAAGGAAATTACAGCCCACACAAAAATAATTAAATAGCATTTTCTATACAATTCAATATATATTTAATATATTTGCACAGAACCATATCTTAATTTGGATTTCCTTGACGGTTTATGCACGTCAATTACACTGATGGTCATGTACTCTCACAGGTTAATTAGGAATTTCCCTGACGGTTATTTAATTTTCTGGTGTGCTTTCTAAAAATTGTTAAGATAATATCAAATTTCAAAAACCGTCAAGAAAATTCGAAACCGGCAGAGAAAATTCGAAACTGTCAAAGAATTCGAAACCGTCAAGAAAATTTGAAACCGTTCAAGTTTCTAGTAGTGTTTACTTCCAGATGCACTCCTTCCACCATCGATAAGAACCATCCCGGCATCCACCGGCTCAACCGCTCAATCCACTGAGGCAGTTCCTTCTTCTCTGGCAACATTGTTTAGGACCATCCCAGGCCGCAGCAATGCAAACGTGTGCAAAGGCACTCGCTTTCTGACGTTTCCTCCGAAGAAAATTCAGAAATGTAGAAACCATGCAACTAGTCAGAAACGCTCTTGTCAGCCACCATCACACGTTTCGGTTTCTCTTCAACTGCACATTTCTGTCCAACAGGGGCTCTCAAGGGTCCCAGGGATAGAGATCACAAGTTAGAAAGTCCATGTATGTCCCTGGTGTCATGCTCATCAGCTCGTGCCGGTGACGCGACGGCACCATCACCCGGGTTGTTGGGATACGGAGCGAGGCCTGTTGCGAACACATGGTTGATTTAGGTCACATGTGTTTAGTTTTGTGATTGAGTGATTGTCAACAGTCAACATTCTCCTTCTATTTTCATTTATCTTTTATGCCGGCTATGTTTACCGGCACACGTGGAGTGTGTCGAAGACGATCTCTTGGTTCGTGTTGTGCGGGTGTGGAGCTCGGAGATGGTAGGCGACGGCGAGGTGAAGGGGCCAAGGAGGACGTCTTTGGGCCGGACGGACGGAGGTGAAGGACGGACGTGCGGCTTGGACCGAGGACCGGATCGCGGGTGGCTAGCCATGGTGGCTGACATCTGGGACATCGACGGATGCAAGAGGGCGTGGCGAGACCGTGTCGATCGGGTCAAGACGGCGAGCGTCAGGCGAGCGGCAGAGCGGGGAGCTCGGATGACTTGGCGACTCGGGCGGTCAAGACGGCGATGACACGTGTCGAGGAGGTTTGGTGGTTTGTCCTCAAAACCATCGGCGCGGGTTTCGTGGTTTGGGCCTCAAAACCACGGGCGCGGGTTTCGCGGGTTTGGGCCTCAAAACCCGAGGTGTTCCGGTGGGACGTAAGGACGGCACGTGGCGGCATCGGGGGGAGGCGCGTGGATGCAAGGCTACCGATGAGGAGGCGCGGTGGCCGTCGGATCGAAAAATATCCAGAGTCGACCAAAATAGCCCTAGGGTTAGTGGTTTGGCTCATATGTATCGGAGGGCAAAATAGGGATGAGAAATAAGGACCATATATAGAGGATGGCAGCCATCCTCCCCTCTTTGCCTCTCTCATTTTCGTTTTTATTTTTCTCCCATTTTAGGGTTCTTGTTTAGAGGTCCAAGAACAAATTTGTGGATATTTTGTGCTGTGATTTTCGTTCGTAGGAAGAGTGGCCCTTAGTCCACTCATGCCCTCTGGGATTTGTCACTTTGATTTGTGATTTTTGTTGACTGCGTTCTTAGCTATTTTTCCCCACTTTCGTTCATGGCTACGATCTGATTTTCCCGGTGACCGAGTTGATCTCAGGCTGTGATTCTTTGGGGATTGGTTCGTAGCTAGGTGAATCTCAGCTGGTCGAAATTTGAGCTCGATTCATGGAGATTTGAGGTGGATTTCGTCGATTTTTGAGACGGGCGTTCGTCTGTTCCTGTCGCAGTTCTTCATCGTCCTGTCGTTTCGCTCCCCGTCGAGCAGTTTCCAGGCAGTAGCACCGAGTGCTTCAGCATTAGGCTTGCTTGTCTTGATTTGTGCAGGTTCTGTCGATCTGAGCGATTCCCATGGGTCAAGCAACGCTACCAGCACTGGTGCTCGATTGAGTGGCGCTCGCTGAGCCCCCTTCTGCTCGTTTCGTCAGCTGTCAGTCAAGCAGAGCAGCCGAGCAAATTCCAGCAAGCAACAGGTAGCAGCAGCTTCGTCACTTTTCATGTGCTAATCTTTCGCCTTGTCACCATCAAGCAATAGTGAATCATTTATTCCAATTTGTTTAGCAGCTTGTATTTTGCCTTGAGCCTGACGATGCTTCTTTGAAAGAAAATTATAGGAATGTATTTCAATTGGTAAATCCATTTTCTTGTCTCCGTGAGTTGTCTTTCCAAGCAACAGTAGCCTTGTTTACTTGCCTAGCTTGAGCAGTTCATGCATGAATGATTCTCGGTTGGCAAGATTTGTTTTGAGGTCTGATCTGCAGCAGCAGTAGGAGTAGCACTGCAGTTCATGCTTGCAGCGTGTGAACAATTTCCTGGCTTTCTGTTCGGTGATAGTAGGAGACAAGTGCAGCACCTTGTCTTCTCTGTGTTTTTGGATCAGCATGTTTAGCATCTCAGCTTGTTCAGTATCTATCTTGCGTGCTCAGTTTTTGCAGGACAAGCACTGATGGTCATCAGTGAAGGCTTTGCTGCCTCTTTGTCCGAGAGCCGCGGTAATTCTGTGTTTATTGTTTTATCCGCAGATTGTCCGTTCAAGCTCCGATTCGATCTCTGTTTGTTTCGTTGGACTCGTTGTGCCTAACTCTTCGATTTTAATATCTTGCTACCAGTTAGCACGTGTATCACCGTTTCTTTGTGAGTTCGTTTTTTGAGGTTGGGGTTGAGCCAATGACCCAAAATTGAAAAAGGAAAATCGAGGCTCCCATTCACCCCCCTCCTGGTCGCCGTTTCGGTCCTTCACCTGTGGCTGCCGGTAGCTACCATACCAAAGCTAATATGTGATCGTGAGATCGTCCCTGCTATCTATAGAAGGGTTGTTGGGATACGGAGCGAGGCCTGCCGGTAGCTACCATACGTACCAAAGCTTACCATACCAAAGCTAATCGGCCCGCTGCAGATTTCTTGGTGTCACACCACATCCACATATCCACATGGCTCGCAAAGGATGTACCAGTAGTAGTGCTGCGATGCTTGCTCGTCTTCTGTCGCTGCTCCTCCTTGCTTATTCAGAGGTTGTTGCAGTAAGTTTGTCAGGTTGAGAAAATTTCAGTGCCTTATGGAGTTTATTTTAAGCTTCACCGTATGCTTGAAATTATAGGTGTAGCAACGCAGCACTGCCCTACTACTTTTAAAAAAAAGAGTACATTATTATGATGGCTTGAAAATTTAGGTGTAGCATAGCAGCTTTCAGTGAGCCATATATATACCTCTTTGTAACTGAAATGTATTTATACACGCGTGGGCCTTTCTTCTCATCCCTTACAACAATCTGTTGTGTGTGTATATATTGATAGGTTTTTTTCAAACAATCCATCTACTTCGTCAATCTCACGTTAGTTACAACTAGTCCATCAACCCGTGCTCCCGCACGGGTTAAAATCAAGATTAGTGTTTCCCTATTCAATTGTGATAAACTTGTGTTTTTTTTTTTTTTTACTACATATACATAGTTTTCCCTTTGCATGTCACCTCTATGTAAATCTAATATGCATTTAGTTGAAACCACAACAATTAGCTTAAACCATAATATCTCTGGTTGCAGCCCATACCTTATGTGACATAATAAATCTAATTATTCAATTTAAATTTTTGTTTGAGACTTCTATGTTACTATAATTTATATTTCAAATAAAGTTGAAGTTCTTTATGCTTATAATATCTATAATGAACTCTCCTTTTGTACTTTCTACAAATAAGAATTTTTGGTCATAAACTACACTCTTAAGTACTATAGGATGGGGTTGTGGTGCTAATATCAAGATGATTCATAAATTTTAGTTTCTTTGTCTTCCCATAAAGAAATTAGATTCCATATTTTGATAGGTCAGGAACAAATAAGGCTTCCACGAAAATTAGGTTATAGACTATTTACAATGGTCTGGCAACATATGGAAACTATATAAAATAAGCCCCTCAATTAGTAAAACCTTATTCTCCCTCTAGCTCTAGTAAAGGATAAGTACAATTTTATTTAGAAAAAAAAAGGTAAGTACACATATGTACATGATTTGGTTTATTATATCTTTTGACTAAGGAAAAGTGTATCATAATCATAAGAATGACATGCAAATTATTAGCATTGTTCAAACCATGCAAATCAAAACATATATAGATCTAAATGTAAATCTAAAATGCTGACTTACATTTTGATGTATTTGCTCAAGCTTGAATGTCCAAAAGCAGTAATATCATTAAGCCCACTTGAGTTGACCGACTTTTTTTGCTGTTCTGGTAGAAACGTGTCACACTTTATGGATATAAAACATCGAAGCGAGCGTCCAAAGTTTTTAGCTTGGGCTACAATATAAGAGCATCTCCAAGAGTCATTACAAAATTTACTCTTTAGATCATTATTTAAAGATTCATTTAAGTAAAACTCGTTGTGTATATCCTTGTGCCATGCAACCACTTTTCTACATCTCCTGAGAATTCTAGAGTCATCCTCTTTTCTCCATTTATGGCTAGAGAGAAATCTAGAATAGAGAATGTTTATATTTGGAGTTCCAATTAAAGAGGTTCTTGAGGCAAATTTTGTCACCTAAATCTCCATCCCTATAATTTAGGAGAAATATAAAAGAGTCTCCTGGAGTTCCTCTATGACGTGATGTTTGTATTGTTCACATGCATGTGGTACAATGGTAATTTTGCAACAAATTGTTGCTATTCTTTTTAAAAAAAATCTAGTGCCCAATGTCATACCATGAATCTCATAGAGAAAATAACACAAAAAACCATATCTTTTTGTGGAATTTTATGTTATTTAATTACTCCATGTTGTAGTAATTTGAATCCACTAATAAAATAGGATTGTTATATCCAACTGCCATCTTTTTAATCCCCATATCCCCCCTAATGGTAAATAACACAGTAACGACCACATGCTTTTGTGAAATTTCATAATGTGCTTTAACTAATTGATGTTGTTCTAATTTTAAGACACAAATAAAAAGAGGGTGGTTAGATCTTCTCACATCCACGTGCCCTTCTAAATTTTGTTGTTCTAACTTTATGACACAACTAAAAGAGGATGATTAGCATTCTTTGCTCTTCCTTCCCATGCGCCTTTCAGTTAGGTCACAACATGGTTAATCTTATCGTCCAAATTCTTCCTTGAATCCTATTAATAGGTATGGGTGTGTATTGAGGGGCCAGGGAATGATGTATGTATAATGATTTAATTTATGTGCACTTGCCTGTTGCCACGACTGTTTCTTTTGAAGATATATGAATAGACATATGTAACATTGACATTGAGTCTATGCATTTGTCTGTTGCCACTACTGTTTCTTTGAAGACATATGATTTTATATATGCCTGTTCAAATATAGCAGATGCCAAGATATATTATATATATATTATCAGTAATAGAAAAACCATAGCAGCATGCAGTGGATGAATTTAGATATTGATCCAAATATATATAGCACCTAGAGAACTTATTTGATAAATACCATGAATATGAGACACCAAGTTATACACAACATCACTCTATCTTGTTTATTACTTATTTTGTCTATAAGAGACGATTTAAAAATTGATGCCCAAAAACAAATTTAGAGGTCTAATTTTTACTGTAGAAACTAAATCCAACTATAAAATTCAAATAATGGACTTTAGAAGAGAACTTGACTTGTGCATGTTATTTTTGTTTGACAAATTAATCTAATACGACTTTATTAACAGTATAAACATTTTGTTAGCATGCATACCATATTTCCTTAACTGTCAGTTTATTTTTCTTTTTAATAAAGGCAATGGCAATTAGCAACGATGTTGATCTATTTTTTTATATAATGCATGCTGATGTGGGGAATATTGCATGAGTGCATAAGCCTTAGACCATCATCAGCTGGATATAATGCATGAGAGTGCATATGGTGTTGTTACTTGTTAGTGATGAATTTTTCGTTGCTAGATGTAGCTGAACCGGCCAAGACACTTTATGTATAGACATATAATCACAGTATGGCTAGAGGTCATATTAATTGGTCTTGTCAAAAGACTTCTGCATATTCTAAAAAATAGACTTATGCATGCTGACTCAAACTCTGACCTGATGCATGGCATGGATCGTGCATTGGAGAGACTGAAATCAACATTGATCTACCTTTTTTTCTAGGACCAGGTGGTGAGCTCCATCACGCAGCAGAATGCCCCTCCTGCACTTCGTTGCCCAAACCCTTCACTGTGTTGGGTTTACAATTATACATGTGCCAAAGGACGCTGGTTTTGAATCTGTCGTGGGTACCTGTGTCACAGTCCATGGAGACCATATGCATGCATGCATGCTAAATCTGCCATGCTACTCTTGCTAATGTACTAAATTAAACATGTGTGCCCCATATGTTACGGATCAGTGGGGGGGAGGCTACCAAGAATTGGACCTGCTGGCAGTATGGCATGGGAATCAGGAACTCCGCATAGCAGGATGGAAGAGGGTCAATCTACGTTTTGTGGTTGAAGCAGCTAGCGCTCGATGACTTGAACGGCGGACGGGCTTCTCCAATACTCCACGAAAGAGAGGATATGGGAGGAACAATATATTCGTATTTTTTATGGGATATTCGTGTTTTTTTTCTTCTCGCAAGTAGATCTATTATTAGCGGTGAGTTTTATTATCATTATTAATTAAATGCATTGTGTTTTATAATGGCGAAAGTGGGTAATAAAGGTATAAGTTTAGGGGTTACTTTAGGTATTTATGTAATGGCGAGGTGGGTAATTTTTAGGAAAATATATATAAATCTGACGGCTATAGATAATAATGGTGATTCAATTCCATTAAATCGATGGCTAGATCTTTCTAATTTTTTGTGAGAATTTTAAGGATTTATCTTTTTTTTTAGCGTGCCCTCGGTGAGGATTAACGTGGTGGCTCCATTGGAGCCTCCAATTAGTAATAGTAAGAATATGGGAGGAACAATATATTCATATTTTTTTATGGGATATTCGTTTTTTTTTCTTTCGCAAGTAGATCTATTATTAGCGGTGAGTTTTTATTATCATTATTAATTAAATGCATTGTGTTTTATAATGGTAAAAGTGGGTAATAAAGGTATAAGTTTAGGGGTTACTTTAGGGTATTTATGTAATGACGAGGTGGGTAATTTTTTAGGAAAATATATATAAATCTGACGGCTATAGATAATAATGGTGATTCAATTCCATTAAATCGATGGCTAGATCTTTCTAATTTTTGTGAGAATTTTAAGGATTTATCTTTTTTTTTCTAGCTGCCCGGTGAGGATTAACGTGGTGGCTCCATTGGAGCCTCAATTAGTAATAGTAAGAATATGGGAGGAACAATATATTCGTATTTTTTTATGGGATATTCGTGTTTTTTTCTTCTCGCAAGTAGATCTATTATTAGCGGTGAGTTTTTATTATCATTATTAATTAAATGCATTGTGTTTTATAATGGCAAAAGTGGGTAATAAAGGTATAAGTTTAGGGGGTTACTTTAGGGTATTTATGTAATGGCGAGGTGGGTAATTTTTAGGAAAAATATATATAAATCTGACGGCTATAGATAATAATGGTGATTCAATTCCATTAAATCGATGGCTAGATCTTTCTAATTTTTGTGAGAATTTTAAGGGTTTATCTTTTTTTTCTAGCGTCTGGTGAGGATTAACGTGGTGGCTCCATTGGAGCCTCCAATTAGTAATAGTAAGATATTTCTTGTGGGCCTAGTATCACTATGCTGCATTCAGTTCCATACTCTAAAGAGCAATCTCTATTTGTACAAGAAGAAAATGTGTCGATGAAAAGAGTTGCTGAATGTTGAGAGGGCCAAAGGGTTTTCAAAGCCAAAGAAAAGAGGTACGGTAAATCAGCATATACAATTTGAGAAGTGGTGCAATCAGATATATAATGCCTTTTTGTAATGAAGCTATCTAATTACTTCTGTTGACATGCTGCGCTATAATAAACTTAAAAGGTGACCACCATACTTGAGAATATTTGCTCATGAGACTTGATCTATATAATCTGGTTGATTTGTCAATGATGTGTACTGATGTTTGTTTCCTTGCAGATAAACTAGGAGTAGTGCTAACCTCCTTGAGAAGACCAGAAGCTGCTGCATGTGTGATCTAGTTGTGCCTAAAACTCGACAAGAGAAAAATTTAGATTGAACTTTGCATGTGTCCTTATATCTGTGTGAGATCATGGTGTTGTCATCTATACTAGTTAAGGACATATGGTCTTTAATGAAATTCAATTGTATATGGATTTTTCATGGATTCTGACTTATTGATACATTTGATTTTGGTCTAAATGTGTTAAATGGGCCACGCATGAGTGGTTGTAATTGATTTGCCCAATTATAATTTGTACAATATGCAAATGGATGTGGCAAGGTCTAAGAACCTATCACGTCAAAACCAATGTCATAAACCTTTATGACGTAAAAACAAATGTCATAGATTTATGACATGTACATACAAACGACACAGATCATGGATTAAGGCGCGTGGTTTTTTGACATCAGCATTTTCGTCACGAGGGTGTCCCAAATGCTAGTATGTGACATAAATTTCATATATTATGACAGAATAATTGTCATAAACCCTCACATCTCTTGTGGTGCATTGCAGAAATGTTCACATACATCGTCCCGGCCTGCTGTCATGCTCATCACCTCGATGCAATCTCAGTGAATGACGGTCACCATCACCAGGGCACCAGGGCACGCCACGAGAAAAAACACATCAGTCGCGTTCCATCCATGTGAATATGTGATCTGAGATCGTCCCTGCTATGTTGGGATGCGGAGTGAGGCCTGTGGCAGCCGCTATGTACCATGTATACCAAAGCTGACCAGCCAAGGTGCCACACCACATCCACATGCATGGCTCCCAAAGGAGGTAACAGTAGTAGTGCTGTGATGCTTGCTCGTCTTCTCCCGCTGCTCCTCCTCGCTGCTGCTTCAAATGCTTATGATGGCGGCGCTCGGCGGCAGCAGCCGATCAGCAGGAAGAGCTTCCCTGAGGGGTTCATCTTCGGGGCGGCCTCGGCAGCCTATCAGGTAGTGAGTAGTGACAGTTCTGATCTCTGTGTCATGCACACAGACACCACTAGCTGGCAAGCGCCGTCGCTAGTTGGCGAGTGGCAAGAAACAGTCAATATAGTTTCTACTGAAAACTGGCCTGTGTAGTCATTGGTTTGCCTGATCCTTAGTCCTTACAAGTTGGCCTGATCATGGTATTCTTGTGCAGATCGAGGGTGGCGCGATGGAGGGGGGCAGAGGGCCAAGCATCTAGGACACCTTCACTCATCAGCACCCAGGCATGTATACATGCACCTAGATAGTAATAACTAATAAGTCACTTTTTTTCGATTCACACGATGTATGAACTGCCAATGCAGTTCGCAGTCCTGTCACTACCTCTTGAGCTCCATTTTCCATAGATTGCTTTGTTGAACATCGAATATATGGAGCAAGTTGTTGAATTATTAATCTTGCTTCTGGCTGTCAAACTTAATTTAACATAGTCGTCCAAGGAAAATAAGCAACCTAACCCTTATTGAATTTAAGTGACAGTAGCCAACGAACTATGAATTAATAATTCTCTGATTTGGCAGATAAAATTGCTGACGGAAGCAATGGGGATGTGGCAGTGGATTCCTACCATCTCTACAAGGTATTTTAATGGGGATTTGGCAGATAAAATTTCTAAATAATTTCAGTTTTGTAAAACTCAAAATTTACGCCAAGGCCTTTATTTATATCAACTTAAGCTTTAAACAAGGTTCGTATATGAGAATTAAAACCTACCAAAATAGTCAATCAGTTTCAATTGTAGAACATTTTAGTTTTTCCAAGTCAAACTCTAATATAACTCGGATCAAGTTTATAGAAAAATGCACAACCATCTTATCTAAAACATAAATTAGTCATATTAAAATTCTTCATGAAATATTTTTATAGTGTATTTATTTGAACTTGCATAATGTTATTATATTTTTTCTAAAATATGATCAAAATTGGAGAATTTTGACTTTGATAAGGCCAAAGTGACCTATAAAGCTAAAGTGACCCATGATGGATGACTTGTAAAACATGTAGGAAGACGTGCACATCATGAAGGGTATGGGGATGGATGCCTACAGGTTTTCAATCTCCTGGACTAGAATTGTTCCGAGTAAGTGTGACCCAATATCTAGATATTTTGCAATTCACTGTTTTGGGCCTATTCTAAAGTCCAGGGATATCAATTGCACAGTGCTTAGCCATCTAAATTTTATGTTAGATGGAAGTCTGAGCGGTGGAGTCAACAGAGAAGGAATAAGATACTACAATAACTTGATCGATGAGCTTCTGTTGAAAGGTATGCCATGCATGAATTCGTTACTGAACAAATTTGGGTCTTTATTTTCTTTTTTAATGAGAAAAATGCCTATGTTCCCTTATATAGGTTGGTATCATTTATCATTTGCAGGGATTCAGCCATTTGTGACCCTTTTTCACTGGGATTTACCTCAGGCGTTGGAAGATAAATATGGAGGATTTCTTAGTCCTAGCATTATGTAAGTTATTATAATATTCTATTCACACAAACGAACCACGCGTTTCTACACTGAGGTCACTGCTAAACAAATCTTTCCATTACTGTCAGCAACGACTATAAGGACTATGCTGAAGTTTGCTTCAAAGAATTTGGTGACCGAGTGAAACACTGGATCACGTTCAATGAGCCCAAGACCTTCTGCTCAAGTGGGTATGCGACTGGCAGGTTTGCGCCGGGCCGGTGCTCACCATGGGAGCAGGGCAATTGCAGCGCTGGGGATTCAGGAACAGAGCCTTACACTGCATGCCATCCTCTGATACTCGCCCATGCTGAAACAGTCGTGTTGTACAAGGAAAAATATCAGGTCAGTGATGAATAATAAACTCCCCATGCAGTTTCAATTCTTCAATGAACAACGTTAACGACTCAGTTAAGACTGCAATTCTGAGTTTGAGTTCATCAATAACCGAATGCCAAATGCAGGTAGAGCAAAAAGGAAATATTGGGATAACTCTAAACTCACACTGGTTCCTTCCATTTTCCCCTTCCCAATCAAACGATGATGCAGTGAGGCGTGCCATCGACTTCATGCTTGGATGGTAAATTCTTTAATTAATTGTTCTCACAGAACTTCATTATTGTCGAAGTCTAGTCTAGAAGAAAATATAGATCTTTTTTGCGATCACGCCTAGGCGCGTTTTCATAAATAAAGATCTCATTAGGAATAATGCCGTTGTAGGTTCATGGACCCCCTTACTAGAGGAGAGTACCCGGTAAACATGAGATCATTGGTTGGAAACCGTTTACCACAGTTTACAAAGGAAAAATTTGAGTTGGTCAAGGGTGCATTCGACTTCATTGGACTGAACTACTACACTACAAACTATGCTGACAACCTTCCTCAATCAAACGGCCTCAATGTTAGCTATAGCACTGATGCTCGTGTTAATCTTACCGGTAAGTCCTAAAATCAAGGATCAATAATCCGCTTCCGTTCATTTTATCAGATTGATAATGACGAGTATTGCCCCTACTTTCTGAAATGCACATATGAGGCAAAATTCTGGAACAGAAGGAGAAAGCCTCTTGCTTAATGATATTGTAGCATTTCTAACATAATGTACAACTTGGCTTGAATGTAAATGCATTTCACTGCAGTTTTATATGCAGTACTAACTGACTAACCTCGTCTGCTGATTTAATAGGTTTTCGAAATGGTGTCCCTATTGGTCTTCAGGTAACAACAGGTCTCACAAGTAAGGTTTTGTTTTTGAATGTAGTCGGATTCACATCGATGCACGTGTTGGGGTGGAGTGGAGTGAAATTTGAACAATTCAAATTGCACCCCAATTCATCCCAACACATATGGATAGAGGTGAATCCGGTAGCATCCAAACAAGGCCTTGGATTGTCTTCCATTTTGTGTCGCTAATGAATACATATTCATTTCCACGAATGACACACGTAGGCTGCTTCACCTTGGCTGTTCGTATACCCTCGTGGCTTCCGTGAATTGCTGCTTTATGTGAAAGAAAACTATGGCAATCCTACCGTCTATATCACTGAAAATGGTAACTTCATTGTTCTAAAAGAGTGAGCTCATAATTAGAAATGAAAGAAAGCATATAAATAAAATTTGTCATCTGTACTAGGCGTCGACGAAGCCAACAACAAGACCCTCTCACTCGAGGAAGCTCTGAAGGACGACACCAGGATAGACTTTTACCACACACACCTTCTTGCCCTACGAAGTGCCATAAGGTAGGAACTGGGAACTATATATGATTCAGCTAAGGCGGAAAATATAATGCTGCAAAATGCAATGGAATTTATTACAATTACCACATCTGACTAGCAATGCAACTAACTTCAGGGACGGTGCCAACGTGAAGGGATACTTCGCATGGTCCCTGCTAGACAACTTCGAGTGGTCGGACGGCTACACGGTCCGGTTCGGGATAAGCTTCGTGGACTATAACGACGGGCTGAAGCGGTACCTCAAGAGTTCTGCCCACTGGTTCACCAAGTTCCTCAAAAAATGAGCCTTGCAAGTGCATAGACGACGATGCTGCTGTATGCCTTGCGGGCCACAAGAGTGTTGCTAGCAATAAGTAAACCGGAAACAAATAAGGAGCACGATCATCACATTATTATTATTATCCACGACGTGTGATTATTTTCGAATTGACTTGTGAGATTATTAAGTGTCGTAATCCTTCTCTTTCCCACTTGTCATGTACTCTTCGTGTCGTAATCCTTCTCTTTCCCACTTGTCATGTACTTCTTCGAGGATTGTCTCTGTACTAGGTATTTCAGTGTTTGGCACCCTTCATTTTCGGCTTTGCCGGTATCAGTGGAAAACTATTCAGGTGGGGACATTTCGTCCATGGATAATGCAAACACATGGTTGATTATAACCATTTGTGTTTAGCTTTTGTGATGAGTGATTGTCAACTCTCGACATTTTCATTCTATTTTCCTTTTTCTTTCTACTTCGGCCCTTACCCCGGCACACACGGTTTGTCGGTTGACGTTGTCTCTCAGCTTGTGTTGTGCAGGTGTGGAGCTCGGAGATGGTGGTCGACGGCGAGGTGAAGACTAAGGAGGACGTGTCGTGCCGATGGACCCGGAGCGGTGAAGGGCGGACGTGAGGCTTGGATCGAGGGACCGGATCGTCGGGTGACCAGTTGTGGTGGCTAACACTTGGGACATCGACCAGTGCGAGGACACATGGAGTGGCCGTATCGATCGGGTCAAGACGACAGACGTGCAAGTAGAGCAGGTGGCTCAAAAGACTTGGCGGTCGGGCGGTCGAGGACGGCAAAGTGACACGTGTCGGAGCGCAAAGGGATGCATACACGGTTTGTTACTTCGCAGCTCGGTTTGGTGGTTTAGGCCTCAAAACTAAGTGTCGGAGCGTGAGGATGATTCTTGTTGCTACAATCCGAGAGAGATGTACATTTTGTGAACAAATGTTACTATCGCTTTGTCAAATTAAGAAATGACCAAAATAAACTTTGTAGATCTAGAGAAGTAATGAAAGGTGCTTTCAAAATCATATTTGTCGAGTGCAAGATATAAGGCACACAGAGACAACAACAGGAATTAAGCTACTACGAGAGACAAATTACTACACCACGCCCGGCGGTCTTCACGGGTCCACCGCGCAGCAGCATCCGCCACCGCAACGGCCGGAGGTCGAGCGGTGAGAACCGCCGCCCTAGCAAGGCGACCGAGATCCAGGCGCCCAAGGCGTGCTTCTGCTTGAGGAGATTGCGCTTCTTGACCTGCTTGCGCAGAGATTCAGCGCAAGAGGCCAGGCTCTCCCTCACGGCTTTTGCGGCGCATGGCTTTGTCCGCCATGGGGATGAAGGTCCCGATTCCTGCACAGCCGGGCGCATGCTCGCGTGTTTCGGGGCGGGTGGCGAGGGGCGCAAGGCGCCACAACGAGGGGAGAGGAGGGCGTGGGCAGAGGCGGGGAGGGAGGAGGGTGCGGTCCACGAGGCAGTCATACCACGGAAGCGCAAGCGAGAGGAGCGGCAGTGGCGGTGGTGGTGGCGGCGGCGGAGCGAGGTGGAGCGGCTGGGAAGGGGAGAGCGAAGGCAGGCGACAGTAGGGGAGCGCGAATGGCACCGAGGAGAGCAAAGGCCATGCCTAGAAGCGGAAAACATTCCGCGGCCCAGAGGCTGATCCCCGCCCATCTGCTCGGGGCGGGCCATCCCAAAAGGCCGCTGCCTTGCTGGGGGGGGCATGCTGCGCGCCACCGTTCGCACCATCTCCAGGGGAGCGCGCGGGAAGAAAGGCGCAAGCCGCCCGGAGTCGTCCAGCTGGTCCGAGAACCGCCAAATGCGTAGCGTCTCGATGGTGAAGGTCGGCCCCAGCGCGACGGGAAGCACATCCGAGTTCCCCAAGTAGACAACCTCATGGGGACGCATGTCGGTCTCCCGAGCCACAACCACCCGCACGGAGGAGAAGTCCGGCCGCAGCTTGAGGTTGTTCGGGTCGATCTCCACGACCGGCCCAAGCTTGGCGAAGGCCGCGCGAATAGCCGATTCGGAGTGATGCTCCGGCGGAAAGTCCGTCGAAGACACCGCAGCAAGCCACCACGGTAGGAGGATGCGGAAGCGGTAGCGCATCCTCTACCCGCTCCATGTCGACGCGCCCGCCGCCATGGACAATGGGGCAGAGATCCATCACCGCGTGCCGGTCCTCTACTCTACTAAGTGGAACTGCAGAAGCGCATGTCCACGCGAGGAGGAGTGCATGTGTCTTGATTGCTCGTGCAGCCAGATGTGCCCAATTGACATTACGGCACTCACGATTTGGAATAACACTTAAAAAATAATATGGCTATAGCAAATAGACGAGAACCAAGCCTGGGCAGAGCTACCTCTCAAGGTGTCCAAGGAGGTCCAAGCATTCTTCCGCATGTCCACTTATACTCAGCTAGGAAATGGGCACAAAACCTTATTCTGGACTGGGCGTTGGATACAAGGGCGGGCGGTCAGCGACATTGCACCTGCGCTGCTGGACTACATCAGCCGCAAGTCCATCTCCAACACCACCGTGGCCGACGGTCTGCAGGATCACGCATGGACAAGCCAGATCACGGAGGGGATAACGGTGCCGGTCACATTTGAATATTTCACCCTCTGGAACCTTGTCAGTCAGGTCAGATATCGGACGCAGGAAGATCGGCTCATCTGGAGGTGGACGCCGTCGGGAACCTACTCCTCCTCTTCAGCATCTGGGGCTCTTCGATGACCTCACACCCAGTACCCGGGTTGCACCAAAAATCTGGAAGACTTGGGCGCCCCTCCGAGTTAAAATCTTCCTATGGCCGGCGGTGCGGAGGCGACACTGGACTGTAGATAGGCGGCGGCGACACGGGCTGGAGGCGAACGACAACTGCTTCCTTTGCGATCAGGAGCCGGAAACCATCGACCACATCATCGCTTCTTGCTCCTACTCAAGGCAGGTCTGGTGGACCATCCTCGCGGTCCTCGGCGCTGATTCATCGCGGGTAGGCAACGAATCGTGACTGGATTGGTGGGACAAATGGAGAGTCAGATGGCATGGAGACAAGCGGAAGTGCGCCGACACCCTATTCGCTCTTGTAGCCTGGGAAATTTGGAAGGAACGGAACGCAAGGTGCTTCCGCAAGGAAGTCTCCACCCACAGCCAGCTCCTAGCGACCATCAAGCACACCGCCAATCTTTGGATCGAGGCCGGTGCGCGCAAACTCTGTTGTCTAATTCGCGAGTAGTCGCCTTGAGTTCGATGGGTGGGGGCTGCTGCTTTTATTGTAAACTCTATATACCCCACCGCAATGATGTAACGCACTTGTAAAATGCTCTTCTTAATAAAAAAAGATACCCAAGTCTGTTGCGTATTAAAAAAAAAAAAAACACCTAAAAAATAGTTGTTTTCTTTAACGCTTAAGAATAACACTCAAAAATAGTCATTTTTCTTGACTATTTGCAGTTACACTCAAGGAAGGTGCTTGCAACCCACCCAGGAAATATCAGAAACTGAGGCATCTATACTACATACTAGTATCATGACGAGGACGTTCCACGCACTTATGCCTAGCCGCAAGCATCTTTTTTCGTCAATGACATGTTCTTTTTTTCCCAATCAGAACCACGCGCGCGGAACGAGAGAACTTAGGTTCAT
This sequence comes from Hyparrhenia diplandra, assembly GCA_015847255.1. Lineage (NCBI taxonomy): Eukaryota > Viridiplantae > Streptophyta > Magnoliopsida > Poales > Poaceae > Hyparrhenia > Hyparrhenia diplandra. The sequence continues at coordinate 116,500 of JADLZK010010092.1, forward strand.
GTGTCCCTCTCATATGCAATCACGGATATCGATCGAGAGGAATAGTTTAAAATAATGTCGCGTGAGCCATGCTAGCATGCATAAATATATTGGTGTTCTTGGTCGTCTGACACAACCACACCTCTCTCCTTGGCGCCTGTAAGAGTAGCAGCTGCGATGCTTGGTCGTCGTTTTCTGCTCCTGCTCCTCCTGCTAGCCGTCGCTTCCGACGCCTACGATGGGGGGCAGCCAGCCGCCGATCAGCCGGAGAAGCTTCCCGGAAGGGTTCATCTTCGGGACGGCCTCATCGGCATACCAGGTGATGAATGCTACCTGCGATTCTTCAGGACTACACTAGGACAATGAGCTGTTTCAGAGTTTATTTCTCGTTGAGCATCGTCAGGGACAGATTCTAATGACTTGCTGATGATGTTCACGTGCGTGCAGTATGAGGGTGGTGCCATGGAGGGGAGAAGAGGACCGAGCATCTGGGACACCTTCACACATCAGCACCCAGGCATGTGTACAACCTTTCTCTCCATTGAAACTTGAAAGACGCCTAAAAACCACAACATCATGTTCAACCGCTATATGATCACTTCAAAAAATGATTCGGTGGTTCAGAAATAAATCAAATTTTGAGATGATGGCATATTGGCATGTGCGCATGCCCCAAGCCCCAAGATTCCTGTCTACCTTTTTATTTAAGTTACACTGCCCAAAATCTGATCCAGTAATAAGTAGCGATAAATCATTTTTTTTTTTTTTTACTACAGCACTTGGAGACCTGTATAGAGAGTAGAGACATATATAAGTAGTGCATTTCTCTTAACACTAGAGAATATAGTATTCTATGATTACCACAAGAAATAGGTGTTTGAATGTCTGATCACATTTCTATTATCAGCGGTGGTTAGATAGAGATTGTCAGGATAACAGTCCTAACAGATAGATAGAACACCTTCAAGCTGTGTCGTCTATCATCCTGAGTGATATTGTCCAGAGAAGATTTGTTTATTCTACACAAATATTTGATGATTGCGGATTAGCTTGAACCCCAGTCCAGCTCATCACAATGTCACAAGTCACAATTCCAGTCGTTCACACTATGAGCCAACCCTGCTGTCACTGCCGGTTCAGTTCCATTTTCTCTGTATGCATGGATTGCTTTGTTGAACGGGGAGTATGAAGCAAGTTGTTGAATTATTGATCTTACTTGTGACAGTGAAGCTTAGTTGACTAGTCCAAATACTACTAGCAACTTGTGTGTATTATTATTAATTTAAATGGCTAGAAAAAAAAAATAAAACAGGAGCAACCCATCTATGAAACTTATACTGATTCTCTAATTTGGCAGATAAAATCGCCGACAGGAGTAATGGGGACGTTGCCGTGGATTCCTACCATCGCTACAAGGTAGGACTTTTTTCTTTTAAAGGGTATCCTTCTTTTTAATTTGATCAAAAATGAATTTCTATATGCAATTATTACATAGTCCAAAGTGGTACCAGTATCTATCTTTCTATGATCAGGTCATATTAAATTTCAGATAAGACCTTTAAGTTTGAAAACCAACCACAAAATAATTAAGTGTCATACTAGCACATCTTAGATCAGTAGTGACTTGCCCAAAATGCAGGAAGATGTGCGCATCATGAAGGATATGGGAATGGATGCCTACAGGTTTTCCATATCCTGGACTAGGATTCTTCAAGTAAGTGTGTTGTTTAGATGTTGTCTTACATGTTTTCTAAAGTTCAAACCAATCAAATCAAATTTAAACATCTCAATCTAATGACAGATGGAAGCCTGAGCGGTGGAGTCAACAGAGAAGGCATCAAGTACTACAACAACTTGATTGATGAGCTTCTGTTGAAAGGTATACTCCATTCTTTACATGCATCAAATGATTCTGTATACTCATGTACCTATCATAATCATACATATTTGCATACATCTGCAGGTGTGCAACCATTTGTGACACTTTTTCATTGGGACTCGCCCCAGGCATTAGAAGATAAATATGGAGGATTCCTTAGTCCTAATATTATGTAAGCAACACATTTTAGTCCTTTCCCATTGCAAAAATACTGCTACACTGACCTGCATAAGTTAAACTGGAAAAGGACCACAAGATTAAGAAGCTTAAATGAGGACAACTGGACAAGACAGCTTAGTCATACACAAATGCTACTCAAAATACTAAAACTGCATAAATAGAATATGACCGTTCTATTTACTTTTCCACAATTCCACTATAAATAAAGTATAAATATTCAAGAGTACAACTAAAAGAATCTTCATCTAATTGTTGCTAGCTTAAGATCCGTTGGCCTAGTCTTCTGGCATATAATTAAATTGTCTACTGGAAACAAAGAAAAACTTATAGCAGCAATATATTATATTTATACTAATAAGTAATACTCAATTTATTTACTTTTGTTATGCAGTAATAAATTGACAACACGTCCTTAAAAATGGAGAAAAAACTTGTAGCAAAACTAGAATTCCTGCAGTTAAAATTGTTGTTTATGTACTCACTGAAAGTCAAATGATAAATAAAACTGTCAATGTTGCAGAAACGACTACAAGGATTATGCTGAGGTTTGCATCAAAGAGTTTGGCGATAGAGTGAAACATTGGATCACATTCAATGAACCCTTGAGCTTCTGCGCAACAGGGTACGCATGGGGCACATTTGCACCAGGCCGGTGCTCGCCGTGGGAGCAGGGGAAATGCAGAGCTGGGGATTCTGGAAGGGAGCCTTACACTGCATGTCACCATCAAATACTAGCCCATGCAGAAACAGTCCGATTGTATAAAGAAAAATACCAGGTCAGTGATGAACTCTCTATGAAATTGCCATGGTTTTGTTTTAGTAGAAGTTGGTTATGGTCATATTGTTAAAAAATCATACATGCATTTTTTTCGATCAATTTAGAAGGGTGGAGAGATAGAGCTGAGAGAACAAAAGGAGAGTTGTTACAACAACAACACAAGCACAAGCCATAGGCAAGCCATGACACCACTTGTAAGACAACCACCAATCACCAAAGAACGCCACTGCCAAACAGCATACTCGCCAACGCACCACGATTATTGTGCAACCACACTACCCCCTCATAGCTGCGCAAATCCAAACCCATTCTCTATGATGGAGCACAACAGAAAGAGGACCAACGTATTCAAAATGCACTGTTTCTATGTTCCAAATACCTCCAAACATCACTCCCATTTCTGATATATTGAATGTCAAATGCAGGTTGTGCAAAAGGGAAAGATCGGAATAACTTTAGTCACAAATTGGTTTGTTCCTTTCTCCCGTTCAAGATCCAATGATGATGCAGCAAGGCGTGCCTTGGACTTCATGTTTGGATGGTAAATTCTGTATGGCCCTCAAAACATATCAATGTCAAAATTTAGAAGAGAGACAGAGTCTTAATAGAAGTGCCACTTAGGTTTATGGACCCCCTTATTAGAGGACACTATCCAGTAAGCATGAGAAGATTGGTTGGAAATCGCTTGCCGCGGTTCAAGCGAGCAGTCTAAGTTGGTCAAGGGTGCATTCGACTTCATCGGACTCAACTACTACACTGCAAATTATGCTTCTAACCTTCCTTCATCAAATGGCCTCAATCTCAGCTATAGTACGGATTCTCAGGCGAACCTTACCGGTGAGTCACTGATGCCAAGAGGTGTCTTCCTGTCATCGTTCTTGCTTGAATTGGCACAACAGTATTGTTACAAAATTCTACAAAAAAATATGTTTAATAATAGAATTTTAGATAAAATAATACCATAGCTGCCTCTAAGATGCTTGTGGCTATTACTCACTACAATACTAGTGCACTCGCCACAAAAGTAAATTCAATATTCCCTCCATCCCAAATTATATAGGTTATTTTGGCTTTTCTAAATATATAGTTTTTATGTACTTAAATTTAGGATATATCTAGGTACATAGTATTTTGTAAAGGGCATAAAATTTGGAACGGAGGAATAGTTGTCAAATAAAGAAGAAATACTTATAATACCATAGCTGTAATATCAATCTATGACATTAGGTCATGTGGTGTCAATACGAATATCAAAAAACGTATTTCTTGTTCGCCCACTTTTTTTCGGCATACTAACCTCCTCCATATTATGTTAGGTGTGCGAAATGGTGTGCCCATAGGCCCTCAGGTAAGCACACTGATAACAAGATACCCATGCTCTTCCCATCTCTAAGCACAATTATTCCAGTGTTACCACGCCCTTACGGATGGCATGGTAGCAATCACAAAAGGTCATGAGAAAATTGTGAAAAAGGAATTTAGAACATTGGTTTGAGTGACATGTATCTACCTCTCCACAACATTTTAGAACCAAATGGTGTGATTTTTTTTTTTTTCAAAAAGGTTCGATATTTTGGGGTTGGTTATAGTGTGTCGGTACCTCTCGTGGGGGTTCACCGAACTATTCTCCCTCGCCTATGTGTTGTGTTCCACATATAAAAGTGGCTTTATATGCAGGCTGCTTCATCTTGGCTCTACATTTACCCTCAAGGATTTCGTGACCTCCTACTTTATGTCAAGGAAAACTACGGCAACCCTACTGTCTATATCACTGAAAACGGTAATTTTTGTTGCCATATTTCTTTCTTTACAATCAAGTATCATCATGATGAGATTATTTTCCTCTTGAAAGACGATATTTGAAACATTTTCCTTTATTTTAGGAGTTGATGAATTCAACAACAAGAGTCTAACACTCCAGGAAGCCCTCAAGGACAACACCAGGATAGAGTACTACCATAAGCATCTTCTTGCCCTACAAAGTGCTATAAGGTCAGTCAGAGCTCTAGCTCATCGTGCCTGCAAAGCAAAAGAGCAATGACAGTAAGTTATTAGCTCATCATGGAGAAGAGAACTTACTGCATCTGATCTGCAATTCACTGCAGTGACGGGGCGAATGTGAAAGGCTACTTCGCGTGGTCGCTGCTCGACAATTTCGAGTGGGTGAACGGCTACACGGTCCGATTCGGGATATACTTCGTGGACTACAGTGACGGACTGAAGCGGTACCCCAAGAGCTCCGCCCACTGGTTCAAGGAGTTCCTCAAGAAATAATTAAGCAGCGTGCCTGAACGAGAGGCCGTCGGGCAGCTGAGAGAGTGTCAACAACTTCTTTTCTTTTGAATAAAATGTCTCCCCAGCTTCAGCAAACAATGTTGACAACTTATTACAAGCCTTTTTTTTTGAGATTACACAGTATAACGCAGACGCTCAACACTATTGTAAAACTGATAATTTTCTTTAGATAATGGGGAAAACTGAATTCAGCCTTTTTCAAAGAATAAGCATCCATCCACACTTTACAACCACATGCACCAAGATTCTTCATTGAAGCTAAAGAATTTAAACTTATCACATATTCAAAACTAAAACCTAAGATGGTAAGGTAATTGAAAGAGCATTCAAGACATTTGAAGAATGACATGAGCTCGAGTGTTATTAATTGTGAATTTATATTCCTTGAATATAGGCATGTTGTACTAAGAGGTATGCAACACTATGTACTTGATGTAACCTAGAAGTGCTCAAAACTAACTGAAGTGAGAAATCCGAGAGAAAAAAACACTTGAGGGGCTACGTAAGCTGGAAGAACCGGTAAGGCCAGTTTTCTTACATCCAACGGCTAGTTGTCAGAAAAAATGGCTAGGTCGGTTTTGACTAACTAGCTAATGGCTAGTTTTTATGGTAACCTATTTATACCTCTCCCACTACCTTTGATTGATTGCTGAAGTTTTCTCATGCTCATATACACCTTTTAAAGCCTAGAGAGAGCTCCCAAATCCCTTTTGTGGGACTTGAGTTTATTTAGCCACAACCATTGAATTGGAGAGCAACTTTTGAGCATTGTGAGATTGTGTGTGAGAAAAATAGAGCCGAGCAACCGTTAAGCATTTTGTGCTGATATCAAGTTCGTGTGAAGCATTTGTTACTCTTAGAGTTTTGCTCCTAAATGGCAACATGACCTTTCCACATGTGTTGTGCGGCTGAGAAAACGATCAAGCGCTTAAATCAATTCTTTTGGTGCAAGATTCTTGCCAACAGATTTTTTCTACAAAAAAAAGTTTTGAGAATTATGCATCTACAACGTGTCATGCGTCGTACGGGTAGTGCGAAGTGGATAGTGCAAGGTGGAGTACAGCTGTACGGTTGTGTTTGCCCTCTTATCCACGGGCCATGGGCCGTCTTTTGGGCTTTACATCTGCTGTCACGAGCTGGAAAGCTGTATCAAAAAAAAAAAAAAAAGATATTAATTTGGCCAAAAAAAATATATTATTAGATAGCAAAAAAGAACACACGCTCCTGTCCTGTCTGTCCTTGTGTCTAGAAAAACCAAAAAGCAGAGAGCAATCTTGACACAACATCAATGCAGTAAATAAAGTTAATGGAGCTACCTAGCTACTGCCAAACCTCTGCCTCCTCCAATAATCACAGTCCAATCCATGAAAAAACACACATACAATGAAGAAACGTACAAGTAGCCAGACAAAACAGCCTCTGTCTGTGCCGCGGATAATTCGTAGCACCACTGCTCCAATCCCTTCGTGCATTCCGCCCAATATTCTACGCGGTGCCGTGCCGACGCAAAAGCGCGCCCGTCCGCCCGTGTCACCGTCCCGTCCGACACAAACAAGAGCTGGCGGGTGCGCGATCGAGTCCCCTCCCCTGTTGCCGATCGAGCTGGCGGTGGCGGCCGGGTGCATCTCGCCCGGCCCGGGCATGCAGCATATTACCCGCATAATCCTCGCGCGCTTTGCCCCGCGGCCGCCGTGCTCCGGCAGCTCCGCCTCCCCGGCGTCGCGTCCAAGCGCTACGGGGCGGAGCGCGGCCGCGAGATGCCCAGCCGATGCCCGGGATATGCTGTGGAGACAGCGGGGCTAGGGCGTCGGAGTCTTCGTCTCTGATGACAGTGCGATGGACATGGACGGACGGATTAGCTCGATGATGATGTCTTAATTTGTTCACGCGATTGGTTGATGTTTTGCGTTTTGTGGTTGTGGTTGTTTATTTTATCCACAAGTTTAATTGGTTTTTCTTTGTGTCCGAGCTCATGGCGCAGTAAAAATTAAAGCACACTAGTAGTCGATCCAATGCGGCCACAAAAAACATACTCCAGTACTATGGTAGATGGCAAATACGGAGTACTATAAGGCCAGTTTGGTTTTTCTAGTTCTAAGACTTTTTGGGACCAAAAAAGTCTTTAGTCGAATTATAGGAACTAAAAGACCCAAAAGTCTCAAAAGACTCTACTAGGGTATGTTCCAATTAGTCTCAATTAATGCTTTTAGTCTCAAAAAGTCCCTCCAGTTTAGTTTCTTAGGGACTAAAAAATTTAGTCCAAGGACTAAAAAGTCCCTGAACCAAACATGACCTGAATAGCATTGTGTAGAGTGCAAAAAAAAAAAAAAAAGACATGTTGTTTGGTTCGTTTCTCAGTCTCATCGGGGCACTCTCAATGGAGTATTAATGATAGTTTTATCTCTATTAAATAGCTTAAATGCTAAGTAAAATGGTGATGTGGCAGCCTAATTCATGAGGAAAGAAAGTACAAATCATAAAAATGGTTTCCTCATGGAGAAACCATGTCTACTCTTGACCCAATATACAAGAAACCATAAATTTGCTATTGGAAAGAAACTACTAGTTCCTACAGGCTTAATACAATGCTCCCCATTGGTAGAATTGAAAGAGAGGAAGAGAAAATAATTATTACTCGAAGACACCGCCACTGTGAAAAATAGTTTATATAGATGATTTCTTTGACTATGGAAACTATGTTAGTTTCTTCCATCAAGACTGTCTCGTTAATGTAAATGGACACAAAATCAATTCAAATGGTATGTGTGGCGGTTACATCGGGAGCTTTAATTGGTTTCGGTGCTGCAACAAAAAACAACACGTAGTGAAAGAGACGCCAAAAAAAAAAGGAAAAAAAAAAAGTCGAAGCGTGTCTGCATGGTGCACCTGTGTCACTGAAAAGTGAACACATGAAGATGATTTCGAGGTCTAGCTAGCTTAAGCTAAGTACAATAACAATATTCGTTGCTCTCTTTTTTAAAACTGATGTTGCTCTCCTATCATACATCGTCATTTCATTAAAAAACTATAAATCGTCATCTAGTGATATTCTAACGGCGTGCTCCTTCCGTCCCAAAATAAATGTCATCATAGGGCGTGTATCGGTCAAACTTTCTCAACTTAAACTAGATTTGAAAAAAAAAGTTGTGCAACATTTATGTCTCAAACAAGTTTATTATAAAAGTATATATATATATTCAACGACCTATGTAATGATACTAACTATGTATTATAATATTAAAATATAATTGGTCAAAATTGAAAAACAGTTGATTCCTCGAAAAATGATAATGACATCTATATTTTGCAAGACAGGAGGGAATACTGCCTAGTAATAAGAGTAATTAATAAAATATGGTTCCCCGCATCGATATTATCGCTAGTTCTCTCGTCAAAAAAAAAAGCGCTAGTTCCGTAGTTTCTCTTCGAGCAGTTCAGTAGTACAAGTAGTAGTATATTATATAGACGTACCCACTCATTAGCGTATGGCGTACGTTCAACGCAATAAGCCGCGCCTTGTTTAGTTGTTAGCACTTCTGATTTTACGATGTCACTTTTTACTTTTTATCCGTTTGCAGTGTAGTCTCGTTAATCTTCGTTAGCGTCATTTCGTATTACATTACTTTATTACCTTTATGCTCAAGTCTTCTTTGGAATGCCCTGCATGCGTCAGACAGAGCACTTCGACGTATTGGCATGCGTTGCCAAGAGCGCGCTGACCCAACGAAAAAATCTTTCTTTTTTTTTCTTTTGAATACATCGATCAACGAAATTTCCTGTTTGTTGTTCGGCGTTAATCTAGAGCGTCTTTATCAAACAATGCCATGGGAATTATAAAAAGAATTTCCTGACTGAAACTTTGAAAACACAGGGAGTAGAGGTAATCAGGACAGAGCAAAGTACACAGAGTCCTGACTCCCAACAGGCCAACGACATAACAGATGCAATTCGCGCTAAAGATTTTATTTATTGACAACGAGTGAGCGAGCTCAGCAAAGCTGTGATCTCAATATTAATTGCACAGATGAAGGGCATTCATACGTAATCAACCTGATTTTCATATAGTTGGTGTTCTTTCACTCACTTGCTTTGCTTGCAAAAATGGGTGAGTAATCGGTTGTTACTTCTCACAAAAATCTTCCTTAATTTGACATGGCAAGAATATTATTGAAGAATCAATGCATCTTATATTATTGTTGCTAGTTTTTAACATGTTTTTTTGTGTGAATTTCATATTAATTAAACGTCAATTGCCAATCGTGTCTAAGTAGTCTAACACCCTAGTTTTTCCTCCAAAATTTAAATGAGGAGGTAGTGATTTGGGGTGGGCGTTGACACCTGGTCGCAGGCGCCCCTCACATCACGACTCACGTCACGACAGGTGCTGCGAGAGGGGCAAAGCAGTTGTTCTACTAAAAAAAAGGAACAACGCCCCCGTCCGCTTGTTTTTGGGAGCAAATCTGCATGCAAATATCCAAATCTCGAATCCTCGACCTTGTTTAGTCTGCAAGTTTTTATAACCCAATAAACAGTAACTTATTCGTTTGTATTTGTAAATATTATACAACTAAATTGTACAATTAGTTATTTTTTTTATATATATTTACTGTTCCGTGTATGTGTTTAAAAATTGATATTGATGTGATAGAGTAAAAAACCTTGAACTTATGTAACTAAACAAAGCTTCGGTTGATGCTGAATGACGCATTTCATCTCGGCAACATATTTGTACCACCGGTGAGCCACTGTCATTTCCCTCTCGAGCCATTTAACCAAAACACACACATTTGTACCACCGGTGAGCCACTGTCATTTCCCCACCGTTTTCTGAGAAAAACAACCTCCCCGGCGGCCCGCCCGGCGGAGGCCACAACCCTGCTCCGGCCGGTAACTTCCGCGGCGGGCGGGGGTTCGCCACGAATATGCCCGCCGGTCCCCTTGGCCGTAACTCCGCGGCCGCGCCGGGTCGCCATCGTCGCGGCCCGCGCGCGTCAACCTTGTCGCGACGCCCTTGGCGCGGCGGGGGAATCTGCGCGGGCTTAAATACTCCGCCCCTGAGGTCACACCCCGCCACGCCACCACCACCACCCACCCGAGCGACGACGACGACGCCCTTTCTTAACCGAGCTGCCATTTGGCGCCAACATCCGCGCTCCTTGCCACCCCGCGTCCCCGCGGTGCTGGCTGGGTCTGGGGTGCACCCGCCGCCCGGAGCCCCGAGGAGGAGAGGTACGGCTCGGTCTCCGCTCCTTGTTCCGCCCTGGACCAAACATGACCCTGCTCCATTCCCCTTGCTATATTTGCTATGGCATTGTGCTTCCTCTGTGTTGGTGCTCTGCTTGTTCGCTTTTGATCTCGGTCGGACCTGGGGATGGGATGCGATCGCAGGTGCCCACCATGTGGGCGTCTAGGAGTATTTTCTTAATTTCGTTCAGTAAGTTTTTCGTCCCGTTTTTTTAAGATTTATTCTGGGTTTATTTTTACAATGGTTTTATCATCTGGTTTCGAGTTCCTCGAAATAATAGTTTCATCATCTGGATAATTTCGTGGTTGCAAATGTGCAATCCCATAGTAAATGGTACTTATGCTCAAGTGCTGTATTTTTTTTTTTTTTTTTTTTATTTTGCAAGTGCTGTATTTCAGTACATGGCATGCGTGATACCAGCTGGTTCAGTTCTGTCATGTTCTTCCCTGGCAGTCCGTGTTTATACCATTGAATCGAGTGGAGCTCTGTCTTGCTCATCAAGGTGTCTGAATAGAGATGAGCGTGGAATACTTAGTCAGAACAACACCATGGTTTGGTTCATTTCGTATGGCTCCACGTGTCGAATTTACTATGTGAAGCTCGGTTCCATTTGTCCTCTTGTTTTACGATGCCGCCGGTCCACCTTGCAGAACCCTTGACAGTTATCATAGACTAACTGCACCATATTGGTATGAGCTAGTACATTGCGGTGCTTCATGTTGTTTTTGATAGTACAGTTTGATGATTTATATGTGCTTGTTACTTTGGCTTCGTGGTTTGCAGTACATGGTCAAATAGATTTCTCATCTTGCTAATCGTCATGTCATATTAAAGTGACAGCACAACAACTTCACAATAATTATCTAGCAATTACATGTTGGTCAACAAGCTAGTGCTCTAAGAAGTAGCATTTCTATTGTCTAATTAGTGTCCTATGATAGACATTTATTATGAGGAAGCAAAATTACACCCTCCTACTGGCTACTTGATATATTAAAATAGAAGCTGACATATCCTGAAGTTATAGTTTGGAAGAAATAATTCGTTGAGAGGAAACCAAGTTAGCTTGTCCAAATTTCCTCTGTTCATTGTGGATGCCACAAAAATGAATGTCAAAAGGTGCTAACGGAGCCCTTTTTTTTTTTTTTGACAGAAAGCTTTACTAACAGAGCTTTTCCTCCATATAAATTCTGCAGGTGATTTATCCAGATCAATAATAGGTCAAATATGGATCCAGGAAAATCAATAGATGATAAATTCAGAAAGTTACATCCAAGTTTGCCAGTAGACACCAGAATTGGCATAGTTGGAGCAGGGCCAAGTGGCTTATCAGCAGCATATGCACTGGCTAAGCTAGGATATCGCAATGTAACTGTGTTTGAGAAATGCCATAATGTTTCAGGGATGTGCGAGTCCATTGATATCGAGGGTGAGGAACTTGATTATTGCACTCTTATTCAATTGTTTCGACATCTGTGTATTTACTTAGCAATGGCACTATTATACAGGAAGGACATATGATCTGGGAGGACAAGTTATAGCAGCAAACAGTGCCCCTGTTATAACTCACCTGGCAAAGGAACTAGGTTCTGAATTCGAAGAAATGGATACACACAAGCTTGCTCTGATTGACAGCCAAACAGGAAAAATTCGAGATCTTGAAGTTGCTGAGGACTATGTATCCATGGTATCTCTAACGCTGAAATTACAGGCAAGTTTTTTCTAGAATAATTTGGACTTAGTTATAAATCAGTCAAAAGGAATATGATTTTCAGTACTAATAACTAATGGTTTGGTCTTCTTTACTATTGGATGGATAACGTTTCTTTCTTTTGCTTACAAGTATGTTCTTTGGTACATTTTATAGGATGAGGCAAATAGGTCTGGACGAGTGGGAATTCATGCAATCAGTGGATTGGCCTCAGATCCAACTCTTGACTTTTTGAAGCAGCATGGAATAAATTCAATGCCAAAATCTGTAGTGTATGGTTACACTGCTTCTGGCTATGGTTTTGTTCAAGACATGCCCTATGCTTTCATACATGAGTTTACTAGAACCTCAATGGCTGGCAAGATCCGACGTTTCAAGCATGGTTACATGAGCTTGTGGGAGAAACTTAGTCAGTCATTACCATTTGAAGTTCTTTGTGGCACGGAGGTTCTCAGAGTCAAGCGTGACGACTGTGTCGCAAGTGTAACTATCAAGAACAGCAATGATGATGTAGAAGTTAGGGAGTTTGATAAAATTATATTGTCAGGTTCTCTTCCTTTCAAGAATGGGAAAACATATCGATCTTTGAGTATGACTGGTACGTATGATTTAAATTAACCTTTCGTTTGATTGAAGCTAGTACTCCAGCCATCTGAATATATATGTGCCATTTTTCAGATGTAGAAAATGAAGTGGTAGAACTGAATACTCTTGAAAGAGAACTATTCAGTAAGGTACGGACGATTGACTACTATACTACTGTCGTTAAGATTGAAGGATTTGAGCACATGCCAAAGGGCTTTTTCTACTTTTGGGGAATACATGGAGGATCCAACAACAGTAGGGCATCCAGTGGCAATGCAAAGATTCTTTGCTGACACAAATATTTTCTTGTTCTGGTCTTATGGGAATTCAGCGGATATCAAGGAGTCATATGTGGCTAATTGTGTAACCAATGTTGTGACATCTATGGGAGGAACTGTGCATAAAGTGCTTTTGCAGCGGCGTTTCAAATATTTCCCTCATGTCAGCAGTGAAGGTATAAGTTGACAGGGTTGCCTCTGATTTTTAAATAATTCAATTATGCATTCCAACAATAATGATTCCCTGCGTTGCAGACATGAAAAATGGATTCTACGAGAAGGTGGAGTCTCAGTTGCAAGGCTTTCAGAACACTTACTTTGTTGGAGGTCTGTTAGCATTTGAGCTAACTGAAAGAAATGCATTATACTCCATCTCAGCTGTTTGTAAACACTTTGCCATTGCCAGTGAGCTACCAATGATTCCTTATGTTAAGGTGAGCCAGAAATACTGTCCTGATATACTTCAAATACTTTTTCAACTTCTATTACAAAAGGAATTATGCTTATGTTTGTCAATACTTAATACTTATTTATGCAGAGACTTTTCCTCTGTCCAAAGGAAATCCTTCGTCTCCTAGAGATATTGGTGAGCTTGAAGGGGTTGAGTTCCCCAATCTTCCATCTCTGGATGGATATTTACAATACTGGGGAACTCATAGAGTCACTGCAGAGAAGTTTGTCTACACTTGGATCAACGAAGAAGGGAAGATCATGAATCGTAGAACCTACCAGGAGCTTCATGATAATGCATCTTACATTGCATATAAGCTATTGGCAAGCACAAAGCCTATTATCAAGCCTGGTGACAGAGTTCTCCTTATTCATCTACCTGGTTTGGAGTTTGTTGATGCATTCTTTGGATGCATCAGAGCAGGAGTTATACCAGTCCCAGTTTGCCCCCTGACCCAATGCAAAGGGGTGGGCAAGCGCTTCTGAAAGTTGAGAATGTCTCTAAGGTGTGCAATGCTGTGGCAATTCTATCCACCTCTTCATACCATGCTGCTGTACGTGCAGGCTATATCAAGAATATTGTCACTCTAGCAAAGAGTGCTCAGAAATGCTCAGCTCAGTGGCCTGACCTCCCATGGATTCACACTGACTCATGGATTAAGAACTATCGACGAAGTCCAGGCAGCTTCAACTCAGAAAGTCTTGTACCTATGATTACCAAGCCCCAGCCAAGTGAGTTGTGCTTTCTACAATTCACTTCAGGTTCCACTGGTGACGCCAAGGGTGTGATGATAACACATGGTGGACTAATCCACAATGTGAAGATGATGAAGAAGCGATATAGAAGTACTTCAAAAACTGTCCTTATCAGTTGGCTTCCACAGTACCATGACATGGGTCTAATAGGGGGTCTTTTCACTACTCTTGTAAGTGGAGGAACTTCCATTCTATTTTCACCAATGACATTTATCAGAAACCCCCTGTTATGGCTCAAAACAATAAGTGACTACCATGGAACACACAGTGCAGGGCCAAACTTTGCATTTGAATTGGTTATAAGACGGCTTGAGGCTGAGAAGAACAAAATGTATGACCTCTCTTCAATGATCTTCCTCATGATTGCCGCAGAGCCAGTGAGGCAAAAAAAACTGTCAAAAGGTTCATAGAGTTGACTCAACCTTTGGGCTTTTCTGAAGGTGTACTTGCTCCTGGATATGGCCTGGCTGAGAATTGTGTCTATGTTAGCTGTGCTTTTGGTGAATGCAAGCCCATTTTTATAGACTGGCAGGGAAGAATTTGTTGTGGGTATGTTGATCCAAATGATGCAGATGTTGTGATTAAAATTGTTGATCCAGACTCTTTGACAGAGCATCAAGAGGATGGTGCTGAGGGTGAGATATGGATCAGCAGTTCTAGTTCTGGAGTTGGTTACTGGAGCAATAAGGAAACAAGCCAGAGAACCTTTTGCAATTGGCTCAAGAATTACCCTAACATAAAGTTTACAAGAACTGGTGATTTAGGACGGATCATTGATGGATAAACTTTTTATTACAGGAAGGATCAAAGATCTTATCATTGTTGCTGGTAGAAATATTTATTCTGCAGATGTAGAGAAGACAGTGGAAGGTTCTTCTGATGTTCTTCGACCAGGCTGTTGTGCTGTTGTTGGTGTTCCTGAGGAAGTTTTAACCCAGAAAAGGCATCTCAATCCCTGATTCTTCTGATCAGGTTGGACTTGTCGTGATTGCTGAGGTTAGGGAGGGTAAAGTAGTCTCAGAAGAGATTGCAGACAGCATCAGAACACGTGTAGCCGAGGAGCATGGTGTAACTATTGCATCTGTCAAGCTTATCAAGCCTAGAACCATATCCAAGACAACATCTGGGAAAATACGGAGATTTGAATGCATGAAGCAATTTGTTGATAATACTCTTAGCTTGGCAAGTGGTAGTCATATATCTAACAAGAAGTCTCTTTTTCGGTCTCTCACTACAGGAACTGGCATGGAAATGAGGAGACCTTTCTTGAAGCACACTTTTGATCCTAACATTGACCCTCAGCCTAGAAGCAAAGTGAAAAAGTTCATGGAGATTGTTGAGTTTTTAACGCAGTTAGTATCTGATCAAACAGGTATTTCAAAGGACAAAATTTCCCCAAATGACAGCCTACCTTCTTATGGCTTTGACTCGATTGCAGTGGTCCGAGCAGCACAAAAGCTCTCAGATTTTCTTGGTACACCTATTGGAGCAATTGACATCTTTACTGCTAGCAGCATTTCAGAGCTTGCTAACTCCTTGGAGAATCTGGTGCTTAAGTCACAACCACAGCCGGCACCTCAGCCTAGAAGCAAAGTCAAAAGGTCCAGTGAGATTATTGAGTTTCTAACACAGATAGTATCAGATCAAGCAGGCATTTCAAAGGACAAAATTTCTCCAACTGATAGTCTACCTTCTTACGGTTTTGATTCAATTGCAGTGGTCCGAGCTGCGCAGAAGCTCTCAGATTTTCTTGGTATTCCTGTTGGAGCCATTGACATTTTTACAGCAAGCTGTATTGCTGAGCTTGCCAGCTTCTTGGAGAATTTGGTGCGCAAGTCACAACCACAGTTAGAACCTGATGTATCTCACTCCGCTGAAGATGAGAATCTAGTTATCACAGATGCCACTAGTTCAGATCTTAGTGTGTTTGCTACTGGGACCCTCCAACTCCTGGCTCTTACTTATGTCTGTTTTATCCTGTTACTCCCAGCATATCTCGCAAGCTCAATGTACATGAGCATGATATCTTCAGTCAGTCTGGTGAAATCATCATTACTGAGCTATCTTAGTTCTTTGTTCCTGGCACCTATTGCATGGATCTGCTATGCCTTGTTCACTTCATTATCCCTCTCTACCTTGGGGAAGTCATTCCTTCAGCCAAATTATGTTTTAACCCCTGATATTTCGATATGGTCAGTTGACTTTGTGAAATGGTGGGCACTAAACAAGGCACAATCATTTGCAGCAAAGATGCTGGCTGTGCATCTAAAGGGCACAGTCTTCTTGAATTATTGGTTGAAGATGCAAGGAGCTCGGATTGGTTCACATGTTGTCATTGATACAGTAGACATCACTGACCCATCCTTACTAGCAGTCGCAGATGGTGCAGTGATCGCAGAAGGTGTTCTCATTCAGAGCCATGAAGTCCGTAATGAAGTGCTGAGTTTCAGGCATATCAAGATTGGTCAGAAGGCATCAATTGGCCCTTATTCGGTGATCCAGAAGGGAACTGTTGTGAATGGTGGTGGAGTCGTTCCGCCGTTGCAAAAGACTGAGGAAGGGAAATCAGCATATCCTCCTAGCAGAGTTTCTGCTTACATGAAGGTAGCTAGAAATATTTGAATTTAATCAATTTATACACTAAGTTCTTTTGCTAAATTACTAATCACCTAAGATCTTAAGGCATAAAACAAATAGAGTTTGAGTTGGTTATTTCTAGGCTTTGAAGTTAGTGAGCTACAGAAATATACCTACATACATAGATTTGTGAACCTTCATTCACCTCTTGTTCACTGATGAAGTTACTGGCAATTGAGTTGCCTACAGTCCAGTACTACAAATCTACAATTAGAGTTAATACTTTTTTAGACATAGGAAGCGACAGAAAAAATTTACCGGGGAAGCTATAGAAAAGATTGTGCGCAAATGATTTTTTTCTTCTGTTTTTCTTAGCTCACCATCTGATGATATTGGAAATTCTTGGCATGTCGGAAATGCTTTGCCATTTTCCAGCACCACTCTCATATTTATGCTATGATATATACTACAACTAAAGGATGATTGTGTTGTGTTATCAATTAAATTTTGACCATCTACTCTTTTTTCAGGACGAAGCAGGGACAGCAAGCATGGCATTTGAACACCTCGTTAGCATCTACGCAGTTGGCTTCTTTGGTGCTTTGTCAGGCGCAACAGTCTTCATGTTGTACACCCACTTTTCAGGCACCACGGCTTCGCTTGAGCACTTCTCCTTTGCATGTGTTGCTGGTGCCTTCCATTGGCTGCCAGCTGTCATTGCCGCTTATGCTGTGATTGTCCGGGGAGACAACCAAGAGCCCAATGGAATTTGCTCTCTTCATTGCCTTCGCCTACTTAAGTTATGGGATCATCGTTAGTCTTCTCACCAGTGTCACCAACAAAGTTCTCTCTACAAGTTCAGGGACCAAGAAGAAGAAGGATATGGCAAGTTTGATCCAGCAGCGCATAACCATCGCTGCACACCTCAGATTTGCAAAGATGATATCCGGTACAGAAGCCTTCTGCATGTACTTGAGGCTTCTTGGAGCAAAGATTGGCAGGCATTGCTCTATCCGAGCCATCAATCCAGTGGCAAATCCTCAGCTGATCAGCATTGGTGATGGGGTCCATCTAGGTGATTTCTGCAATGTTGTTCCAGGGTTCTACTCAAAGGGGTTTACCAGTGCAGAGATAAAGGTCCGGGACAACACTGTGGTTGGCAGTGGCAGCTTGCTCCTTCCTGGCTCTGTCCTCCAAGAGAATGTCATCCTGGGAGCACTATCCGTCGCCCCACAGGGTTCGGTTCTCCTTCAAGGTGGCGTCTATGTCGGGGCGCAGTCTCTGACCATGGTGAAGAACACCTTGCTCACAGAAGATGAACGGATTGCAGAGATGGACCCGATGTATAAGAAGATTGTTGGCAACCTTGCGGCGAACCTGGCCACCACTACCATGAACGTCAAGTCAAGATACTTCCACCGCATTGGCGTCAGCGGGCGGGGGGTCCTGAGGATGTACCAAGATATACCTTCGCTGCCCAAGCACAAGATATTTGGTGCCGGCAAGTCTTTCCCGGTGATTGTCCGGCACAGCAACAGCCTCAGCGCCGATGACGACGCAAGGCTCGACGCCCGTGGCGCAGCAGTGCGGATCCTCTCGGATGACGGTGAGGTGCCTCTTCTTGACCTCACACTGAAGAGCGGCAAGGCGTTCTACGCGCGCACAATCGCCGACTTCGCCACCTGGCTTGTCTGTGGCCTGTCGGCGAGGGAAGAGCAAGTGAAGCGTGCACCGCACATCCGCGACGCCGTCTGGGGCTCGTTGCGGAACACCGACTCGTACACCGCGCTCCATTACTACTCAAACATATGCCGGCTGCTGCGGTTCGAGGACGGCAGGCAGATGTATGCCAAGTTCAAGCTTCGTCCTGCGGACCAAGGCATCTCGGAGGACTCCGGCGAGGTGGTGCCGCGTGGCATCCTGCCGCCGGAAACTGGTGCGATCCCGAGGGACGAGGGTGACACACGCCCGCTGCTCTTCCTCGCTGACGACTTCCGCCGGAAGGTGGAGTCTCCCGAGGGTGTGCGCTATGTCTTCCAGCTGCAGCTCAGGGATGTCCCAGCTGACAGCGCCACTCGCGACATGGCTCTCGACTGCACACGGCCTTGGGACGAGGCCGAGTTCCCGTACATCGAAGTCGGAGAGATAAGCATTGGCAGCAATCTCCCAACAGAGGAGACAGAGAAGCTCGAGTTCAACCCGTTCCTGCGGTGCCAAGAGGTGGACGTGATCTCGGCGACGTCCTGCAAGCAGAGCGCGTCCATCGACCATGGACGCTCGCTGGTCTACGAGATCTGCCAGCGCGTGCGGAATGGCGAGCCACTGCCGGCCTCATGGCGAGCGTTCCTCGAGCAGTCTGACACCAAGATCGACTTGTCAGGCTGCCCGGTCATCGCGGCGACGCGCTCAAGCTCGAACGTCCGTCAAGCCACCACCAAGGTAACGCTGGCTCGGACATGGTACCAGTCTCTCTGGGCCACGCTGTGCCAGCCACTGCTGCAGACTCTCGCGCCGTACTTCGTCCTGGGGCTCGTCATCTTCCTCCCCCTCCGTGGCCTCCTCGCCACCATGGACGCCGGCATGCCACTCTACTGGACTCTGCCGGTCTTCTGGGCCACGTCAGGCGCCGCCGCGATGGGTGCCTGTGCCGCAGCGAAGTGGGCCCTGGTCGGCAGGCGGGCCGACGGTGACACGGTGCACATCTGGGCGCCACCCGTGTTCCTGGACACGGTCTGGCAGGCCGTGCGCACGGCGACCGCGGACTACTTCGCGGAGCTGACGCCCGGCTCCGTGCTGTTCGCTGGGTGGATGCGGGCGATGGGCGCGTCCGTGGCCGTGGGCGATGGCGTGTACGTGGACTCCATGGGCGCGCTGCTGAACCCGGAGATGGTGCACCTGGAGCGCGGCGCAAGCGTGGGGCGGGACGCGCTGCTGTTCGGCCACGTGTACGAGGGCGAGGGCGGGGAGGTGAAGTTCGGCAGGGTCCACGTGGGCGAGGACGGGTTCATCGGCAGCCGCGCGGTGGCCATGCCGGGCGTCAGGGTCGACGACGGTGGCTGCCTCGGCGCCCTGCGGCTGGCCATGAAGGAGGAGATCGTGATGAACAGGATGTAGCCATCTAGGACACAGACAGACAGCAAAAGCGGAAGGCCTTGTCATAGCAGTTGAGCATGTCTTTTCCTTTTGGGCCGGAGGTTGAGTTGCAGCAGCAGCTGCTGCTATTTACAGTTTTATTACACATAGGATCGATCATAGTAGTGAGAATATGATCAATAAGTGGCTGGAAATAATAAGTGTAAGCTACAGGTGTGTACTCCGAGTTTGCCTTAATGCAATTATATGAAGTAATAAATCGATCGATCTTTGTTTTTCATCAAAGATCAATGAGACTTTCTTTATTTAAAGAATCAAAACGAAGTTGTTTGCTCTGAAACATACTGCAAGATTACAGGGTTTTTGGTTGTTTGCTCCGAGTTGGCACCTGGCAGTGTTCCTTTTCCTTTTTGATGAGTGAGTACTACTGAGACTACCAGTGTGTTCCTGGACCATGCATGTGTCGGTCAGTTTTGAGTTGTAGTTGGTACACTATCTTCCTCTCAAGTGATGGCATAAAAGGCAAAGGTCTGGGCGTCGATCTGGTAATGCCTTAGAAGTACATGTACTCTTTCTGTGAAAGCTACTTCTTTCCTTGAGGATCTTGTCCTGTATTCATGGTCATGTGTACATCAAACACACTCCACATTCCAGCTTGTCTTTGTTTGTTCTTTGCTGATCACTTTGTTCAGACTTGGTGGAGCCGGCTTCTGGCACTTCCACCAGTAGTTCAAAAATCACCAAGCAGTTTTCATGGTGCTTTTAGGGGATGTTGTTCAAAGACTACAATCTTGTGTGATGTTGCTGGCGATGGCTCCACACCAACTGTCACCTCACTCAGTGTGCACAGCCTTGATGATCTTTTTCGATACTACCAGCTACTGTTCATTTTCGAAGTACAATCTCCACTTTGGGCTCAGGGGAAAAGGTTGAAGACATTTTCAAGTTCAAATGTCGAGTCTATCTACTACTACCATTTCCCAAGCGGAAAAAGCTAGCGAAAAAGAATCCGAGCTGTGGCAAAGCTGTAAAATCGTCCAACGGCCGGCTCTGACCACCAGCTGTCAGCGACGTCAGCCCGTTCGCCGCTCGCTCGCCGCCAAGGCAAGCGAGAAATCCCCGGGCCGTTTCACCTCCGTCTCTGGATCGCGGGCCCCCACATTCCTCGCTGGCCGCGCCGGCGCACCAGGAGAGGGAGAGCCCTCCCGGCGCGATCAGAATCAGAGCACCCCGATGCCCGCCACGTGTACCGCGGCTCGCGACCGTAGCACGGATAGGGGAGCAAAGCACCTGCCGGGCTGCCGCCGCGAGCCCGCGACGCGACGCGATGTGCCTCCCGGGTTTCGTTTGAGGCAGCCCCCCACCCCACGCCACCACGCCACCAGACGGGCGAAACCAACTCGATCTGCGGCAGGCAGAGAGAGGGCAGGCAGGCAGAGAGGGTTTTGGAGCAGACAAGACAAGCCTGGCTCTTGTTCCTCCTCCATCTCTTCCCTCGCCTTGCGCGTGTTGGAGGCTGCGCCCGCGAGTCTGGCCGGATGGCTCATGCGGCCGTCGTCGCCGTGCTCGCCGTCGCCGTGCTCTTGGCCTGCTTGCCGCCAGCCGCCGCCGCAGCCTCGTCCTACCGGGGAGGTACGCGTCGCAAACCGTGTGTTTCTTGGTTCTTCTTCTTCCGCCGCCACAAAACCTGACGCTTTCTCCCCGCTCCTTTCTTTGCCTCGACGGCGCACCAGCAGCTGCATTGCGACGACGGCTCGAGACGGCGGAGCCGACGGACACCGCGCCGGGCTTGCGGGAGAAGGCGGACGTGGCCAAGGTAAGATCGACAAGACGTACGCCGCCGTGCTGGGGTCTAGGGTCAAGAAAAGGCGGCTCTTTTTCTGATGGTTTCTTTCCTGGCCGGGGTCGTTTTCTCCGGCGTGCAGGGCGCGGAGGAGGACCACCCGAGCACGACGGGAACGGGGTTCGGCGCCGAGTCCGAGAGGGAGGTGCCAACGGGACCGGACCCCATCCACCACCACGCCCGGGGGCCAAGGCGGCAGGCGTCGCCTTGATCATACGGCGACGTACGGCGGCGGATCCAGGATCCTCGCTCGCTTCCTGGAAGTTGTGGTCTTGATCAGTCAGGCGTGTGAAGTGAACCGGATTCCACGATGATCATGCTGTTTCTGTGTTGTTAACTGTATCTGTGATGCACTTTTAATCTGGTTCTAATTCCATTGTTGTAGTAGGGAAGCAGCATATCCACCTATCAGCTATCATCAAAACCTTGTTTTGGCATCCCAGATAGAGAAAGGGAATACAACGCAATTCATAATAAGAGCGTGTACAATGAATTCCATGTATGAGTTGTTCTTTCCCTGGTAATATTGTTAGTTTGTCTTCTTTGCTGGTTCATTATTAGATTGATGTTCTGTTTGTGATTGCTGGCTGGTTTGATTTATAAAATGATGAGCTTGTTTTCAATTCAAGTTCAGATCTTATTTTCAGAGGGTGTTCAAGTTCACAGATTGTTGGATGGGAAGCAAGAACTGTGTTTTTTCCTATTCCTGGAAGAAAGCGTGCTGCTTGTCTCAAAGCTAAAAGGAGATCTTTTTATATATTAAAAAAAGGACCAACAGGAGTTCATGCATGTTTCATTTTCTTTGGACTGCTGTGTAGCCTGATTTGCTTTTATTTGCAACACTATCACTTCTTCTTGCTCAAGTAACGGA
This sequence comes from Hyparrhenia diplandra, assembly GCA_015847255.1. Taxonomy (NCBI): domain Eukaryota; kingdom Viridiplantae; phylum Streptophyta; class Magnoliopsida; order Poales; family Poaceae; genus Hyparrhenia; species Hyparrhenia diplandra. The sequence goes on from JADLZK010010092.1 coordinate 139,020, forward strand.
TCAATATATTATAATACAATCACATAAAACAATTTCTTTTCTGGATTTCATTGAAAGGGCCTCAAGTACTCAAAAGTCATTACATTTTACATCTTCAGATTTGCACCCAATCAGTGATCGAAGGTACTAGATAGTGCTTGGTTTATGTGATTTCTCTGTAAACAGAGGTGTATATATATGCATGCATGCATGATGTTTTTAAGGTGTCAGATTTCGAACAGCCTGCATGCAGTGGCTAGTAATGAATTTTGGCTTGTGTTATTAAAAAAAATCTAGAAAATCAATTTGGCGACTTAAGCTTGTTAAAGCATGGCATATATGAATATGATGATGCTGGCATGCTTGCCATTTGTTTCATGATTGATCCCCGGGCATTGCTTGAAATTCAAGTGTCGTTAGTTTTAAAGGCTTGATCTAGATTTAAATAATTGCTCGTTGTCAGTTCTAATGAAACTTTGTCGAGATTTTTTTTTTTTTTTTCACAGACTATCGCCATGGATGCATCATGCATTTATGCTTACTTTTACGGAGGAACATTTTTTCGCGATAACGTCATGGCGCATTTTTCATTAAGCAGAATAGAATTTTGGAGCAATGAGGGGGAAAACGGTAGTCGAACGATTATCAAAGCCCCAACACCCTTAGCATACATAAGAGATTACATCGTAAAAAAATTTGGTGACAAACACATGGGGAAACAAATCAACCCGCTAACAAAAGCAAGGAGCACAGTCGATTGAAGCCCACCGAACAACATTCGTCGAACTCCTCCTGGATCCGACGGTGAAGAAGAACCGTGGAAACTTTATGCTGACTGCACGATTTCACATTGCACCGGCAAAGAATATGTAGCAAAAGGTTCATGCTATCGCTAAAATTGAATTAAATATAGGGAGTTCATATAAGGGATCATTGGCAGATTGGAGGATCTCAAAATCTTGCACAAGAAAGAAAAGAAATGGAGTACTGTTTTCAAAGTAAATTCATGTTTTCTTTCACAATATGTGCACGTGCTTCGCCTTACAATTAATGTGTCTATATATAAATGATCACGGGTCCGCTTCTGTTGTGTTGCCTGGAGTTCATGCCTCACAAAGAAGAAATGGAACTTTTGCCTCATGCATGCTCCTAAGGGCAGTCCCAACGCAAGCTTTTTTTTTTTTTTTTTTTTGAAATCGGGTCTTCACTTGTTTTTCATTAAGAGAAAGGTCAAAGAAAGCCAAAAGTTCATTACATCCTAGTGTATTCCCATAGCAAGTTCCCTCGGAACCACCTAGGCCAACGCAAGCTAACAAGAGTGTTAGCCTCAGACAAAAGTTGCACGCCATTTAGACAACTCAAGAGTAAGCAACGATCAAGTTAATTATTTCTACAATGCCAACCATAATAGATCCTGATCATGTAGGGTCTAGACACTATATCCTACTTCACAATTTAATTGTATATGAGACATGGTCTCCGTGATACCTCTTCTTTCTGCAACGCGTGTTTGAGTAGATGCCTCAGCCTTTTGTCGGACAAAACCACTCTAGCCTTTGCAGGCATCTCTAGCCTCTTGTGAGGCTATTGTTGAGTGACATGGTCACTTGATCTACTTATATGAATGTTGAATGTTGAGGTAATAAGGCTTAATAGTTTCCATACTCCTAGGTGGCTAGGTCCCCTGCCCCACACGTCAGACCCTTCTAGCTCTTCTCCGTCTCCAACCTTTTTTCATGAGCCATGTACAAGTCTATACCTATTAACAGAGAGCCAAAATTTCTACCATTTTTTTTCACCTATTTTTCTTCCGCCATCGCCCCGCTTGCCGTAATTGAGTCCCGGTCCAATTGACTCAGGTGTACGTACCAGGCTTAGGTAGGCTTGCCGCACACGTGGTCAAGGCCTGCCATGCAAACAAATCCTAGGGCCTGTTTGGTTTGCGGTCGGCGGCAAACGGAGCCACCTTATCTCAGCGCGTTGCAGGGGTCAAGATGGTTGCCTGGCATGGCAGTGGGAGGCTTCAAACCAAACAAGCTCCTAATGCGTGGGCACGGAGCCACCCCAGCGCGTTGGTTGAGTGTGGCAGTGGTGCTTGGTCCAGCATGAAGGCGGGGCGGATCGACTTGCCTGGGTCATTGCAGCGCGTGTAGAAGTGGCCCTACCAGCCGGATTGGAAATAAGCGAGAGGAAGAAAATAAAGAAGAAAGAAAACAGAAAAGGAGAAGAGGAAAAAAAAAAAAACAAAAGTGTATTATATTCTCTCAAAGTCTCAAGTGGTCTCTTATCGTGATCATCTATGAACAAACCAATCCTTAACATATAAATACTTTGGTGCTTTGCGACCAGACAATAAAAATGTTAAGATGGTATTAAAGATTGACACGGGCTTCATAGAACATTATTATATTATTACCAACATTAACTTATATGTTGGTCATCAAATAAATTATAGATTTGAAATTGAATAAAAATGGTAAAACAAAAATAAATTTGTATTATTTCTTACTAATAAATATGTATTACTTCCACCATTGTTTGGTAGTTAAAGATAAAATGATACTAGAAAATACAAGATAGGAAAAATACTGATAAAATAATAAGATGTCCTTGTGTGATTCCATCGAGCAGAATCAAATGATTCCTTCCTAATTAGCTAGTAAAATTCAAGCAAAATAGTAATACTTGAAAACAACATGACAAAATTTATCCATATTTTAAGACTATTTATTCTTATCCAAAATTTATTTCATTTTAGTTTTTCCCTAAGTAAACTTTCTCAAGATTTTGATTAGTTTATTAGTTTATAAAAAAGTACATCAACTCATAAACATCATCAAATTATTAATTCAATTAATCATTTTACATGTATTGTTGACTTGATAGTGTATTTATTTGGTATTGCAGATATTAGTATATTTTATACATTTCACCATTGGAAAGGTCTTGATATTGTATTTACAACTCAGTTGGAACACAAGTTTGGTTTAAATTCAATTGTCATAAATTTATAGTGGAGGAAGCAAATTATTTTAATGGACGTATTTCAAATTCAAATATTTCAACACCATTTTTAAAATGTTTTATTAATATTTTAATCAAATTGTTACTTCAAAAAAAAAACTTTTAAATTTTTTAGGGGAAAAAACTTTTTGAAACAAATGTATATAAAATAATATTCTAGTCTGTGGATCAATCATTGGTTCAGCGGCCCAACTGCCCGGCCCATAACGCTCCACTCGGAGACTAGGGTTTACCTTTACCCCCGCCGCCGCGAGATTATAAGCGGAACCCTAATCCCCGCCCCCGCTTCTCTTCCACCTCCGCCTCCACTCCCTGCCGCCGCCGCCGCCGCCGCGCCGCGAGTCGATCCAATGGCGCCGTCGTCTAAGCTGTCGCAGGGCATCAAGAAGGCCTCGCGGTCCCACGCGTACCACCGGCGCGGTCTGTGGGCGATCAAGGCTAAGCACGGCGGCGCCTTCCCCAAGGCCGAGAAGCCCACCGCGGTCGCCGAGCCCAAGTTTTACCCCCGCCGATGACGTGAAGCCGCGCAAAGCCCAGCACCCGCAAGCCGAAGCCCACCAAGCTTAGGTTCCTGCATGGATTGCATCATTTCTTCAGTACGATTTGTTTGCCGTGAGCTGCGAATCCTGATGAATTCTGATTCGTGCAGGTCGTCAATCACTCCGGGCACCGTGCTGATTCTGCTCGCCGGGAGGTACATGGGGAAGAGAGTTGTTTTCCTCAAGCAGCTCAAATCTGGCCTACTCCTTGTTACTGGTAAGCCTACTTTAGTCCGACACGGAGTGTTACAAATGCATAGATTGTTTTGAATAGCTATATTATCTGTTTCCTGTCAACATCTTATTGCCTTTATTATTCTGTAGTGGAACGTTGTAGATTGCCTTTATTTTGTAATGGAGCGTTGTAGGTTGAACATTAGATCGTATAGTCGTCTTGCAGTTGAAATGCTTGATGTTGAAGTTAATGTTGTCTTGAAATTTGCTGACTGCTGTGGAATCTGTTTGCGTTACCTGTTTGTGCATTCGATGATTGAAACTACTTGTATTCCTTGTTGCAGATTTTTTGGTCTAGCCATATTTCAGTTCCCTGATTATATTTGTATTTGTATTGGTCTAAAAGTGGGAGCAATTGCAGCGATATCGATTTATCAACCTGTTTTATTTGGGAATGGAAATCTCAACTGTATAGCAAATTCATTGCATCATCACATTAATCAGAAATGATTGGAATGGCTATAGAATTTAATCTCAAATTCTGTAGAACCCTATAGAATTTAATCTCAAATTCTGTAGAACCCCTATAGATTTTAATCTCAAATTCTGTAGAACCCTATCACATGACCTTTGTTAGTGGGAATAGGTTGGTATAAATTTGTACTGAACTTTCCTTTTCCAGCATTATTTTATAGATTGAATGAAATATCAGCACTTGGTTGCCTACTCTGAGTAATAAAACAATGTTTCAGACCTTGTTAGATTATACATTTTTGCACTTGTTACAATGTCACTGGATTTATGGCTACACGAATTTGACAGATGAATATCCCTGAGAGTCGAATACGACTACAAGATGTTAAAAAGTTTGTTTCTATTTTCTAAGATTAGGAGCTTTTGTCAATCAGGTCCTTTGCTTGTGCATGTTTTCTAGCTCTTTTATGTATGTAATATGTATGTACTGAGAAGCTGCTCTATTATAATTGTATATATGCTGGAGTAGGTTCAGTATATGCATAGCTTTTTTTCTGGCATGCTATTACAGTGTTACTGGCTACTAAGGTATAAAATGTGAGCAGGTTATGAACTCTTATTAGTTTTTTAAGTCTATAAGCTATTTCATACTCTGGAGTTGTTTTTATTATGTTGTATATATGCACTGACCAGTATTTATCTCTATCAGGACCTTTCAAGATCAATGGAGTCCCAATCCGCCGTGTGAATCAGAGCTTTGTCATTGCAACCTCTACAAAGGTTGATATCTCTGGTGTTAACGTTGAGAAGTTCGATGATAAGTACTTTGCAAGGGAGAAGAAGAAGAAGGCAACTAAGACCGAGGGTGAACTTTTTGAGACAGACAAGGCGGTGTGTATACATAATTTAGACCTTGTTCTTTAGTACCAAGCATTCCTTTACTTAGAAGTAACCTACCTGTGCCTTTCAGGCAACCAAGGACCTGCCACAGTTCAAGAAGGATGACCAGAAGTCGGTGGACGCTGAGCTGATCAAAGCTATTGAGGCTGTGCCGGATCTGAAAACCTACCTCGGTGCACGGTTCTCTCTCAGGGATGGCGACAAGCCCCATGAGATGGTTTTCTAGATCAGTTGGTGCTAGGTGTCAAGCTTAATAGTCAGTTTGCCTGATCTATCTGAGGGCGCTATTGAATTTTGTATCTGACCGGTGAACCTTTGGTTTCCATTTGAATCACTGTCAATCTTTAATCAAGGCATACATTTTGCTGGTACATTTAGTGATGTTTTGCACTATATATATACTACTATATGTAAGCTATTTGCAACAAATTTCCGCCATGCCATCTGTCGTTCATCTGTGGGCTGTGTAGCCTTGGTTTAGCCTTGCATCTGCTGGAGGCTGGACTATGAATATAATATGATATATGATCCGTGTTGTCTCCATTTCATGTTAACTCTGGCAATTAATTTCTACTATATGTTTGCATTCGCTTCATTCTGCCCTGTTGAGGATAGCTCAATTTTCAGTCATTCCATTTTTTTAGTAGGGTATTGCACGGATTTGTTAAGATGGAGACAATATGTAGTAGAAAACAATTGGGTTTATGATGTTCCTGCCTCGAAAAATCCCAGTACAATTATAGTTGAACACCAATACACTCGCAGAGTGGCACTGAACGTGCTGCAGGCTACAGCATAGTGTCAGCCCGTGACGGCAGCCTCTTGAAAAAGTTGCTGGCAGCCGACGGCATCCGGCCCCGGAACCTCGGGTGGCGGAGCACGTACAGCCCGACGACGAGCGACACGACCCGGATCGGTGCGACGTAGAGCACGGCGGCGGCGACGAGGCAGAACGCCGTGAACAATGCCGTGGCCCGCGGGTCCCTCCACGCGAGCAGGGACCGGATCCGCTCTCCCTGCGTCGCCACGTCTCCGACCACCGTCTGGATCCGCCCGGCCACGCTCCGCAGCCGGTCGTACCGCAGCCGCACCACGGCGTTGGTCCTCGACGTCGGGAACGTGTCCAGCTCCTCGTCGAGCTCGTCGGGGTTGGTAGCCTCGGCGCACGAGAGCCTCGCGTCCATGTGCGGCGGCCGGCGCGGCCGCCGGCGGTAGTTCCAGAGGCCAGCAGTGGACATGTACAGGAACACGGTCGGCAGGATGAGCTCCGGGAAGCACATGAGCGTGACGAAGAGCACGTGCACGAGGACCGTCATCGCCGGGTTCTTCCAGCGGCAGACGTCGGCGAGCCACCGCGCGGTGCTGGCCGCACCTGACAGCAGCGCCATGACGCGGAAGAAGTTGGCCTTGCTCCGCCTGATGCTCCAGACGTGGGAGTCCGCGTCGAGCATGTACTCCACGACCTCCCGACGCAGCGGCGGCTCGGCCCGGCTCAGCCTCGCCGCCACGATGCTCATCGCCTGCCGCCGCAGGCTGTCAAGCTGCACGACGGTGAGCGGCTGGATGTAGTGCAGCTTGGGGAGGAGGGGCTGGCCGTAGAGGCGCACGACGCTGCCGAGGGAGAGGCAGGTGAGGCGCACGGCCAGGCAGAGCTCGCCGTTCTTGCGCAGGCCGGACGGGTGCAGCACGACGAGCGGGTGCGTGCTGGTGCGCGCCTTGTCCATCTCGAGCGTTGACAGGCGGATCCTGACCTTGCCGATCCTCTGGTCCCTGATGACTGCGCCGCTGCCGCCGGCGGCGGCGTTGCCGAGGTGGCAGTTGTCGAACACGGCGAGCGTGAGCACCGTGCACGGGTCGTACACCTCCCACGTGTACTGCTCGTTCCACCGGGGCTGCAGGAGTCCACCACGGTCCGCGTGCGCACCCACTTCTGCCCGTACTTGGCGACGCAGTACGCGTCGGTCATGCCCCGGCCGTCGACGGTCTTCATCGGCGTGAGCCCCTGCGCGCCGAGGACGCCGACTTCCAGCACGCCGATGGGCGGGCGCCACAGCTGCCGCGCCGTGGGGCGCGTGTCGCTGGCGTACATGGTCGGCTCCTCCATGACGTGGTACGCGCCCTCGAGGCACGCGCGGAGGTGAACGCGGCCGGCGAAGACGGCCTCCAGCGGGCGCACCGGACGCCCGAAGGGCTCCAGGCTGAACCACTGCGACTGGACCGGGCGGCGATCTAGCCGCTTCTCGAAGAGCGTGAGCGGCAGCAAGGTGCGCCCGATGATCTCGTCCTTGCCGGGGTGCACGCGGGCCTCGATGATAAGAACTGCCGGGTCGTCGAACGGCTCAGCCACGGCGAACGAACACCAGCTCCTCGTTCCACGCAAGGTTCGCCGGACCCCTCGTGGTGCAGGGCCGTGTCCTGAGCACCATGCCGCCGACTTGCACCTTGGCGAAGACCTCGGCGTGCCGGCCTTTGTCCGGAATGGCGCCGGCGCCGGCACCGGGCGGCACGACGTCCTGAGCCTCCAGCACGCCTACACGGAGGTACCACAGCTTGGGCGTAACGTACACCTTGGACCGCGTGTTGTGCACGGCCGCCGCGCCGTCACCACCAAGGACGGAGGCGGCGTCGACGTGCCACGCATCCGAGAACGCCTCGTCCGCCTGCGTGCCGACCCAGACGGCGAGCATGACCTCGCCGTTGGCCGCCATCTTGCCGCCACCAGCAGTACCCTCGAGGCGGTACCACTGCGGCGCGAGCGGGCTGTCCGGCGGCACGCGCGCCGGCGCCTCGGCGATGTCGAACGCGACTCGGCCGACGCAGTCGTCGCGCCCCAGGGCGTCCCTGTCCCTGACGAACACCTCCAGCACCGTGGCCTGCACGCGGTCCCTGGAGAAGGCGAACACCAGGTTCCACTCGGCGGTGGCCTTCCCGTCGCAATGCCGCGTCGCGGCGCGGCAGTTGCCGACGCGGACCTCGACGTAGGGGCTGCACCCGCCGGTGACGGCGCTCGCCGGAAGTCCGCGCGCCTTGACGACGCGCACGTACAGGTAGTGCATCGTCTCCACGAGGTCGTAGGCGCTTGCCAGCCTCTGGCTCTCTCCTGAGCCAAGGCCAAGGCCGTCCGGCCACCCGGCTCCTGCTGCGCCGTGTGGGCTCGCGCTTCTGCTGCCGCCGCCGGCCGGCCATTGCTCCTTGACCTGTGGCTGTGGAGCAGGCGCGGCGGCGTCCTTGGCTTTGTGATCCTCCACTCTCACTGGTGGCACCTGGGCGCGGAAGACGTACGGGTACGCGTACGCCATCACCGATGAACGTGTCCGCCTGTTGGTTAAGTGGTCGGCTTCCCCGTCGCCGGCAAGGGGGAAGGCATGCAAGGTGGCACGACGGAGTACAGGCACTCACTTCGTTGCAGAAGCTTAATTGAAGCGAGTGTGGGTACGGGCTCTGATGGAAAACGTTTGCGAGATATGGAGAGAGTAAAGATGAGGTCATGTGATGATGATGTGATGTGATGCAGATAGAGTCAAGGTGCATCTGCCTGGATTTGAGTAGGACCAAGGAAGACTGGAAGTAGTGCTGGTGAAGCTGCCTGTATCTGCTACTCTGGTTTGTTTCTGATCTGATCCTGTATTCCTGTTCGAGTAAATAATTACAGGGGATTAGAGGACAAAACACGTGTTAATCTCAATGAAAATTGACTGTCAAGGCTCTTTTCTTATACTTTTGCTTATCTGTGAAAATTATGAAACGAGACAAACATTGCCAGGTTTGGGAAGTAAAGTGTTTAAGTTGCCTCACCTATAAGCCTATATAACATGAAAATTTTGAATGTAGATGTAGATCGGTGTCATAAATAAATTCTGAAGTTAGTCTTCAATATAGTAGGGTTGCATAAACAATTGGAATCAGGTGACAACATTTGCATATATCTGATGCAGAAAAATGAAAATTCTCAGCTGGGTTACATCTATACTCAATTACGTGATGGAGCCAAGAGGGAAAAAGAGCAAAGTGCGTATTCATTCATCTACAAAGCAAAAAGCAATTCAGAGACTTTTGTGGGCTTGTGGCCTGGTTTGCTTTAACCAAAGAAACCACTTTATCTTATTTTATTTCTCACACTGGAGCTTTATTCTCCTCGTTGCAATTGAAGTATACTGACCAGTGGCAATGCAGCAGTGCTGTGGGCTTACGGCATTTACCATTTTGTTCACTCACGTTTGCCAAATCCCAGCTCAGTGTAGGGTATACTGCTCCCTTCACAACTGTTTTTTTTTTCACCCAAAAAAGGAAAAAAAAAAAGTGATCTTCATTCTAGCCTTTGGGGCCTTATTGGTCCCTTGGTTTCTTGGTTCTGTCTCGATGTTTCAGCAAGGCAAAGCGCTTCTTTTGCTCTCGTTTTGCTCATTGCTCTGGGTATAGTTTATGCTTGCTTTACAAAGCTTATATGTTCCCAGTGGTTCAAAATATGCAATAGTCATTTTTTTTACTTTGAGGGAAAATCATGAGGCCTGGACACTATTATCACTGTAGTGCTGAAAGGTGACCAGCTAGGGTCTACCATGTGAATCAGAAGCATTCAGAACACAATCCACTTCAACTTCAGAGTTTACTAGCAGTAGCTTAGTGATATACCATATGAACATTATTCTGGCATTTTCTCTCTGATTTTTAAATGGGTTTTTGTGACGAGGACATGAGAAAAATAACGGGGCATTGTTTCAAATTGCAAATTGAATGTTTTGTTCTGCAAGCGATCGCTTGCTCTGGTCTCCCGGAATATGGATGTGCATGCAGGAACGCCACCAGCCCGCGATGTTTTCCTTACAACAAACTACTGTTATCACAGCAACTGTTATGTTTTACTCATAAGTCATTTGCTATGGTTCCTCATATCCCGTCCACATAACGACAGCAGAACACCCACAGAGTCAGCAGATCTCCTGTCCGGCGTCTTTGAGCTTTCATGCCCTGAGCCCCACGATCCACTGAAAAAAAAAAAGGAGGCACAGAAGAGGAGATGTAATAAGAAACTATAAAATGAGATCTTGATATTCATAATTCCATAAAACAAGAAATGATGGGCATGCCATTTCACACTTCACACATCGACACATGGTTTGCCTAGTTTGAGACCGGACCAAGTCGTGAACTAGCCTAGTTCACACTCCAGACACATTGACACATATTTGTAGCTATGTTACGAGTGGATGCTCGAATAAAAAAAAAAAAAAAATGTAGGTTCCATGAAATTGAGTCATAAGTAGGTAGGTTGAAAGCAAGCAAAACACACAGTTTGAGCATGACCTATCCTGTGCACGACAGGAAGGTGAATTGGTCAGTATTCTCAGTCTTCACTGGTGCCATTGAGCTTCTGTTCTGTTGTACGAGGGCAATGAGCCTAGAATCCACTGCAAAGAAACAAGGAAAATGTGAAGAAAGATTTATTATAATGACAAAGTATAGAAACAGAGAACATAAGCTCAACTGAGAACCATGTTTGCAGTTTGGTTATGAGACTTACTCCTGTAGAACAAGGTTGTACAAAGCATGACACTAGGAGCTTAGAACTCATGACCAAACACCTGTCCTGCATAGGCACTATGCTAAATTTCTCGTAGTACCTACTGACCTATATATTAAGTTGATACAAGCAGACAAAAAGGAAAATAGGCTCTAATATTGCAGATGGTGCTTCATGCTTTTTCTTTCTGTACAGATACATGGAACAAATTCACTTTAAGTGTTAATATGCCTGAATCTGAATTGTTTTCATTTGTAAAACACAAATACAAATCAGTCAAGCAGCTTCACTAAATTTCTTGTAGTATCTACTGACATATTAAGTTCATACAAACAGACACAAAAGAAAAATATTCACACTAGTGATTATGGTAAATTGGTAATGGTGCAGCACAGAAGTAAATTCATGATTTCATTTGTTCAACGGCCCACTGGGATTTACATTTAAAAAAAAAAAGAAAAAGAAAAATTGCCCCACTGGGATACATAGAAAAGTACGCATACATCAGCAATGGCATGAACCAGATCACAGCTCACTAGTAACTGCAATCCTAGAACCTCTAGCAGAGAGCCAATAGCCCCATATTCTTTGGTCCTCGAGAAGGGAACCAGGAATGGCCCTGGGCATCATGCCATGGAAAGTGTTGGAAGAACAGCACAGACGGGGCATTGGCACTTGGCAGTTAGGCTAGCGGCTAAGAAACAGCAGAAACGAGGAAGGAGGACAAGCCTGAGGTGGACTTTCTTCTCTTCCCCAGCAAAGTACAGCAGTAAATTCATCGCATGGACATGAGATTGCGTCTCTGGGCAGCCCTCCTAGAGGCACGGGCAGCCTTCGGTGTTCGCTTCAGGTTTTTCCTCACCAACTTCTCTATCTTCTCTATTGAACTGGAAAGTTTCTTCTCAACAATGTCAGCAACGGCAGGATCCATTGGATTGGATGGAGTACTCAGAGAGCTTTCTGCTGGCAAGGAAGACACATTCAAATTGTCATCAGCCAAGACTGTAGCAGGGTTTGCTACAGTTTCTCTTCCAGTTGAGCCGGAGCCAGATGCAATAGCATGGGAGGCTTCAGCAATGTGAGGAGCATCCTGCTCTGCTGGAGTAATCACGTTCATAGACTGCGGAGACTGCTCTATCCTTTGGCTTTGCTGCTGAGCTGCAGCAATCCTCGAACGGCTTCTCTGAATGGCCTGCATGCAACCCCGTCAGAATAAGATGGAAGCTAACAAGGGAACAAACATACACTGAATGTGTAGTTCAGGTTTTGTAATGAACAAATGATTTGGGGATAAACTTTAGGATGCCTTAACAGATGGACTGAAGTATTGGCAAACATTAGTTGTGGCTAAGTGAATAATTAAACTTTCTTGATGACATAGATAAACTATAATCTACTCCCTCTGTTACAAACTTTTCTAAATTTGACATCTACAATACCAAATAAGCTCACTCTCAAGACTATTGCATAGTGGATTGAATGGTGCTGTAAATGTCGGTACATTTTACTAGAGTTGATTAAAGCTAGAAGTATGACTTCGAAAAAAAGCCAAAGTGGCTTATTATTTGGGTGGATAGTATGCAACTAGGGCAAGTGTAGCAGGGGAATTGCTAAACACAGATGTCATGCACATAAAATGCAGATGCCCTGATAACATAACACACATTGATTTATAACAAAATATCATGGTGGATACGAACTATAAAAAATAAAATGGCCCACCCCACAAATACCCCATTCAGAATACAGCTTGAACTAAGTCCATCTTATTAACTGAGCAATATAATACCTTGGAAGAATTTTAATTTCAGTCATACATATTCTACATGGCAATGACAGACAGAAAGCAGTGAAGCACGAGATGGTGAAGTATAACTTGTGCTCTGATTTTAATGTTACTGGAATTCGCTTGTTGAGTCAAATATTCTCATTGAATCTATCAAAACATAGTAAAATTTCACGGACACTAAAAAGTAGGAAACTGCGCAGCAGATTTATCATCAATCTGAATCAGTTACTCCTACTTGGCACCAACAGTACTATATGGTTGGACCTTGTGACATAAAACAGACAAAATAATATTTTCAGAAGGGTCAATGGTAGCATTCAGAAGCTAAATTAAATATACTGTGCATTGATTTTGCAATAGAATGACATGGTGGATATAAGTACATGTATAAAAATTTAAAAGTAAACATGTCCACCAGAAAATGACCATTTATAATATTGAAAGTAAGATCTTATTATTTGAGCAATACTTTAGAAGAAATTCAGTTTTGTGCAATAATAGAAGTTCAAGATGGTGAAGTATAGCTTCAATTCCATTTTGAATGTTACTGCAATTTAGCATGCTTGTTGAATGAAATATTCTCATTGGATTCATTACACAATCCCCAAAAATGACACCAGAAATCAGAAATTGTACTACTTAGTTATAATCTATCTCACTCAGTTGCATGCTACTGACAATACTACAAAGTTGGACCATACTGCAGAAAAGAAAAGAAAGTAATATTTTAGCAAGGTTGGCATTCATCAGCTGAAATTGGTAAATCTGGCTGTGCCAAACATACAAGAATAATAAATTAAAATTATATACCGCTGGCATGGTTTTTACTGTATATATGGCACTAACACGGATAATGAATCTAGATATGTAAAATTAACAGGGGAACTAACTCTGATAAGATTTGCTCATGACAGAAGAGAATGCCACAAGTTCTTTTCAGCAGTGTTGTTTGAGTAAAATGTTCAGTAAAACTAGCAACTAAAAGAACATCACTGCAGTCCAGTAAGACCATAGGGTAATTGTCCAATTCTGATGAAAAATCCAACAAAGAACCGCTTTGGCACAAATTGTACTCCCACTAGTAATCAGCAGGTCAAGTACAATCACAAGATGATTTAAGTTTCCAACAGATAACCACACATCATAAAGCATGTAAGCACAGTAACAACGAAACCTTCAACAAGTTAAATTGCTCACATAGCACTGAAATACTATGCATACCTTTGCAATGGCTGTAATATCACGGAGCGGCGTCCTGGGGTACCATCCAGGAAGCGGGCTCCTCTTTGATGATGTGGGCTTCAACGCCCAAACTGGTAGCAGGTTCTCCTTGTTCCTCGAGGGTGACATATAACGCCGCGCCAACGGCTTCCTAGCACCCCTCACCGCCAGGGCTCCCGGCGAGACCACCCTCCTGATAAAGAACCCTCCGCCGCCATCCCCGCCTGAGAGGTCAGAGAGGGCCGCCCTCCTGCCATCCCTGGACTCAGGCATCTCAAGGGCTCTGCAAAAAAACACGCGCAGAGAGACAGATTGGTGAGGACCCAAAACAACACAAATGGGTCGACCAGCATGGCAGCAACCCCAAAATTTCTTGCATTCTTGACTTGCCTGGTCCAAATCCTACTACTGATCCAGCTACTAGGTTCGCCGGATCTAGAAATGCAGGAGCCTGAATCGCATCAAAACAGGAAGAAATGGGAGGGAAAGGGGCTGAATCCTAAAACTTCCTTACAATTAGCTCGAGTGGATATCCAATCTAGGCGCCTGGAACCCCTGCAATAGAATTTGGGGCGAATCTCATGGTTTGGGTGTTTCAGTCTGTGGCGGCGGGGCCTCTAATTCGAATAGGAAGAAAGCCGAATTGAAACGGGCGGACGGGCGGGGGCGGGACGCTGAAATTTTAAACACGGAGCTGAAAATTTTCCAGGCACATGTGGGCCCAACTCGATTTGAATCGCTGGCGCACCTTTTGTGGTTGCACATGCAGCACGTGCACTTTAGGATGGGTTTAATTTCTAGATAAACTTTATTTGCCAATCAAATCCCCTTTTTCCGAAAGCTAATCAGGTTACAGTCGCACATCAATAATTGGCATCAGTTCTCAGAATTTGGTTCAAAAGCTTCTACAATTTTTTGTTTTAAAAAAAACAAATATGCATATATACTGGCTTGAGATGTGCTGTGTAAGTCATAATACAGGCGCCTAGTAGGAACATTAAGCGTAGATTAAACATGGTTAATCGTTGTGTGATGAAGAACTAGGAGCAGTGAGGAAGGCGCACGGCTACGAGTTCAGAGTCTGCTCTCTGCCTAGCAGCCGTCAGGAAGAGCGAAGGGGTGACGAACGGGGGATTTGAGCGAACACCCACCAGATTGGGGAGGGAGCAGCCACCAGAGTCGAGCAGGGCGCCGTCGGTCGAGAAGGAGAGCAGCTGTCGGGGTCGAGCAGGGCCGGGGCGCCACCGGATCGGAGAGAGGAGTTGCCCCCGCAGTCAAACAGGGCACCGCTGGATCAGGGAGGGGAGGGAGCAGCCTCCGGTGCCAAGCAGGAAGCCTGGCAAGAGAATAGGAAGCACTGAGGAGAGAAGGGTAAGAAGACGGGGAGGGGGAGGGAGTAGACGCACCTGGATTTGCAACGGTAGTTGGACGGAGCCCAGGCCGGCGCGAATGCCGCGACGGCGGCGGTCTCGCACCTTCTATGCTGCGGGAGCGAATCGGAGCCGCGCGAGTGGTTGATTTGGGGGGGAGACGATTTGGAAGGGAGGGAGGAGCAGGGGATTTTGAGGGGAGATTGGAGGCGCAGGCGATTTTGGATTTTGGGAGGAGGCGGGTGACTTGAATGTTTTCACTTCCCGCCCCAGCTGCGATCCAAACTTTCGGAGTTTTGGTGCTAGAACGAAGGACGAAGCTGGTAACCTCCTGATTGCACGCGCTGCACCGCGGCATGGCAAATTTTCGAAAGGCTAGAGGGGAAGGTGACGTGTCCTTTCCTGAGATCCTGTGTGGATCTCACATGAGTTTTTGTACTCCTTCCATCCTAAATTATAAGTCGTTTAATTTTTTTTGGCTTTAAGTTTAACCATTCGTCTTGTTTTAAAAAATTTGTGTAAATATAGTCAAATTTAAATCATTCTTTAAGCAATTTTATTAATAAAAAGCCACAGCAAAAAGTGATATTTTGCATAAATTTTTGAATAAGGCGAATGATCAAACTTGTTAAAAAGTTAAACGACTTATAATTTGAGATGGAGGAGTGTTTATAGCCCAAAATTCCTTCCCAAATTTTACTATGCAAAAAGAGAATTCCCCATCACATCAAAATGTCGGCACATGTATCGAGTACTAAATATAGGTAAAAAAAAATAAAATAATTATACGAGTTTAGATTTACATTCGAGGCGATTCTTTTGAGCCTAATTACGTCATGGCGAGAATAATATTTACCACTAACAAAGCGAAAGCGTGCTACGATTATGCGATGTGACATGCATGTCCCATCCGTCTAAAATTTTAGCCAAATTTTTTGGGTGCTAAACACATGAATTTTGTAGAGACGGAGCATGAGTTGGAGTCCATTTAAGACCCCCTTCTGGAATGGGAAGAAAAAATCCTTAACTCGTAAGGCTATCCTCATTTTAGGTCGTGTTTGCTCACTTGCACCTACCCAGCTTGACACGTCGGCCTACCTCTGGCTAACCGAAGCCTAGTCATCATGGTGCACCTTCACATGTTTGATGTTGTGTTTCAGCAGAGTCGAGCCCACTCAAAGTCTTGTTTGGTATCTTGACCATTGAGATATGACCACCTTACTCCTGGTATTCGGTAACGTTACCTCCCTTCTCTCCCTTCTTGGCATTCCATCAAACAATTGATAAGCGAACAAAGGCACATTCTCCTCCCTTCTCTCCTATGTGGTGTGACGTGACTAGCGAGCTAGTGCCCATGGGGTGCATCTCCTCAAAGCTACTTCCGTTGAGGCCGGGCCATGGCGACGGTAGGGCGCCCGGCGGTGTGCATGGACACGCGTCAAGCACGCCGTCTCCCTCGCTTCCACCGCCTACGGCGTCCTTGACCTTCACCCTAAACACGGGAGGAGCCGCCGCCGCCACCGGCCGCGCCGACGAAGAAGGAAGAGAAGGGAGTGCCGCCGGGCAAGACAAGCTTAAGCAAGGAGTGGAAGTGTGCCAAAGATGTGTCCGGTGCCATTCTCGGCCGATTAGAAGCTGGGCATGGGCAAGCCGGAGACCACCCTGGAGGTCATCAACGCGTGAGAGATCATGGCCGAGCTGGAGGAGGCCTATGTCGGCCAAGAAGTCGTCCGTTAAGGGTCTGGTCGCCGCCGTGGTCATCACCATGACTCTGCCATCTCCCAAGAGGTCGGCGGCCAAGGTGGAAGAACATGTCGGGAAGGAGAATAGATCTGCCCAACGCCGCTCTCGGCTACACGATATCCATCGGGTGGCGGATGATGTAGACATCCGTGGTGGTGGCGCAAAGAGGTACAAGTCGTTGTCGACGGCTGAGAGCCGCCGGGGTGGTGGCATGGGCAAGCTCCGTCCCTAACAGCGCAGGAGACCACGATGAGGGAGGAAGAAGGAGCTGTGCCCGATGTGTGTGAAACGAGGAGGCGGAGGTGAGGCCATCTCGCCCACAAGAACC